>JAQQZS010000003.1:22030603-22042845 GCA_030068045.1 Platyallabes tihoni | reverse complement strand
AAGTTACCAGAAGAACTCATATTCTCCAGCAAGCTCAGTAAAACCTAACAACTGTTTTCTTATAAAACTGCACAAATATGTGTCAAACTCCAGCAATGAGTTTTCACTCCAAATACTGACTGTTTTTTTTATTGCTCTTTATAGACGGTTTTTTTATGCAGTAATGTTTTCCAATAATCCAATAATTTCAGAAGCATCTTTTGCTTATGCCATTTTTTTGTATGCAGTGTTGGGTGTAACGTGTTACAAATCCCCGCTCCCGATAACCTGCCCCCCTCTGTTATTCCTGCTGTTATACCCCTATCTCACCTATGCGTTTTGACTATGAGAGGACCGACGTGCGGAAAGATGGAAACCTAATCACAGCACCAAAACCCGCGGTGAATTATGATGAACCGTATTTACAGACACCGCGCGAAACCATTAGGTGAGATAGGGGTATTAGTAGTTAACAGATTATGGGTCAAACTTCGCTGAGTGATGATGGTAGAATAATTATAACGGTCTTGACTAAAACAACATGCATGAGGAATCACAAAGGACTTTTCATTTTCTGCAATGGAAAAGTACTCGAACTAGTTACTTTTATCAGAAAGTAACAATGTAATGTAACTGATTACTTTTTGAAGGCAGTAATTTTGTAATGTAATTAGTTACTTTAAAAAGTAACGTCCCCCAACACTGTATGTGCCCAAGACTTTTGCACAGTACTATAAATAAAACAGTTGTTAGGTTTTTACTGAGCTTGCTGGAGAATATGAGTTCTTCTGGTAACTTTGTCACACTCACTCCTTTCTATTTTTATACAAATACCAGGAGCGTACATTAGGTTTTTTGTTTAAATCTGAAAACTGGTCCGTCTTGTACTATATATTTTTTCTTTACAGCCATGCATATATTCTCCTGTAATCTTATTTATTTAAGTTATATATGGAAATACTGAATGATTTTGTACATAATTATGCAGACATGATAAATATATATAACAAAATTGGTACAGCATATAATGTGGTGCCTAAGACTTTTGCACAGTACTGTATTCTTTATTGATCCCGAAGGAAATTACTAACATCCAGTAACGCAAACTATGTACAACGCACAGACAAAGATGTATGCCACATGTGGGACCTGACTTATGCAGCTGATACAAGCAGCAACTCTCTTAGGCATAAAGTGACAAGGTTGTTCTTAACAGATCTTCGATCAGTAGGCCCAGGTCAACCAGGGGCTGGTGGTTGACCCTTTACTTTAAATTAAACTATAATTCTATCGACAGTAGAAAGTAGTATTTCAAGAGTTCTAGCTATTTGTCTCAGGGTCCATCCACCCTCAGATATCAGACATAATAATGGCACCAAATTTCAGTGCATACATTTTTGTACATACAAGTACCAGTCAAAAGCCTGGACACAAAATTTTATTTATTTTTCTACATTCAAGAACAATGCTGAAGTTTTCAAAACTATGAAATAACATGGAATAATGTAGTTAAGTAACAACAACATTCTGTTAATTTCTTTAAGACATGAAGGTCAGCTGTTCTGGAATATTTCTTGCAAGAGCAGTATTGTGTCAAGTGCATTTGTAAAAACCCATCAAGCACCATGATGAAACTGGCTCTCATGAAGACCTTCCCAGAAAAGCAAGACCCAAACTTATTTCTGCTGCAGAGGAGAAGTTCATAATGAGAACTCACCAATTAACAGCACCTCAGATTAGAGTCGTTATGAAGGCTTTACAGATCGTAAGTAGCAGAAACATCTCAATATCAATCCTGCAGGATTGTTTTTTAGTGTATAAATAAATAAAAATCATAGACATAGAAGATGTGTCCAAACTTTTGATTGATATTGTAATACCATGAACTGTTTTACTATGTGCATAAAATTGATCTGCACTGAAGGAGGAATTATTTTACCATTGTAAAAACATCTTCAGGTGGTATAGTGGTTAGCATTGTCACCTTGAACCTCCTGGGTTCAGGTTCGATTCCTGTCTCTGGGTCTGTGTGCTCGGGGTCTGGAGTTTGCATGTTCTCCCCGAGGGTTTCCTCTCACATTTCAAAGATAGCAGATTAGGCTAATTGGGCTTCCTAAATAGCCTATATTTTGCGCATGTGAATGTTGACGGAAAGTCACACCACGGTCAAGAGAATGGTTCTGGAGAACCAATGAAGCCCTCAGTTATTGCTATGGAAATACATACATTAAAATGATAAATGAAAAATTAACAGTACATTATTATTATCATTAATATTATTAACAATTAATAATAAAATAATAACACAAAATCAAGGTGCAGTGAGCCTAAATGTGATTCAAAGCACTCATTTGCTCCTCAAAAGAAATGAGGAGCAAATGAGTGTGTCAGTGTGTCCAGCAGAGGTCGCTAGAGCATGCTATAAAACTTGTGTATAAATATGCCGAGGTACTACCGCCATCTGGTGGACAATTGTCATATAAATAAATCATTTTTAAAATAATCATTTAAAAAAAAAAATTTTTTCTTTACATGTTCATTAATTTACATTTGAAGGCACAATATTTTATCGTTTCCAGATTAAACATGTCGGAAAAAAGAAGGCTAGTGCTGAATTTGGCGGTTATACAGTACAATATTCCAGAAAGTTCTCAAAAAGGCACACGAGAGGGGGAAACGGTACTTCAGGAGAGTATGACACTTATTCGGCCACCTGTTTTTGACACGTTATTAAGTTTATTATGGCGCTGTTGAGGGTTTAGCCCGTCATGCTAACTGCTCGGGGACCAATCGTTTTGTCCTCGTGCAGCTGCCGAGGTGAGGCTGTTTCCGGGCAGAGGAGCGTGAACTGATGGAAAATCAGCACGCATGCGCAGTTCATGCACCTGTTCTACTACCACCAGTGTATTGAACTCATTTGAAAGAAAACAAAGTTGTGTATGCTGATATATTTTAGGGGGTTGAATCTTTTATGCTGTCTCAAGGCTAATCAAGATACTGTTTTAGAGAGTAACTTAAGTAGATACTGGCTTTGCCTACAAAATGGCTTGTACACTGAACAGCTATAACATTATAACCAGCCACCTAATATTGAGTAGGTCCCCCTTTTTCCATCATAACAGAGATGCACTGTGTGTTCTTAAACCTTTCTATCACAACCATAAATTAACCTTTTCATCACTGGTGCGTCTATTGGGTCGGACTACACGGGCCAGACTTCACTCCTCCCCATGTGCATCGGTAACGTTTTGCTGCCCATGACCCTGTCACCAGTTCACCGGTTTTGCTTCTTTTGATGACCTTTGGTATGTCCTGACCACTGTAGTCCAGGAACATCCCACAAGAACTGCAGCACTGGAGTTGCTCTGACCCTGTCCTGTCGCCATCACAATTTGGCCCTTGTCAAGGTCACTCAAATCCTTATGCTTGCCCGTTTTTTCTGCGTCCAACACATCAGGAAAAAAAGGTTCAGTTGCTGCCTAATATATCCCACCCACTACCAGCCACCATCCATTGTAACGAGAAGGGTCAAACTGTGATGGCTGGACAACTGGTTCAGAGCAAATCCAAAACCAAATCCAAAATCTTGTGGGATGTTCCCAGGCTGCAGTGGGCAGGACATGCAAAAAAAAGTGATCCAAGGAAAGAAAACAGGTGAACTGATGATAGGGTCATGGGTGGCCAAGGCTCACTGATGCACATGGGGAGTGAAGGCTGGCCTGTGTAGTCTGATCCAATAGAAGAGCAAATGTTTGGAAATTGAGGAAAAGGTTAATGCTTGAGCAGGTTGTCATAATGTTATTGCTGATTGGTGTCTATTTGTGTATTACTAAAGTGCTCCTGAAGTTATCCTGAATTTATTGGATTAAAATGACATGAGTATGTTCATGGTCTCATTCCTAACACTGGTATCTTTCAATACTCGAGAGGTTCACTTAAATGCTCTGAAGTGCCTGAATAGATGGCTGTCACCACGCAAGCATCCAGACAAACAGTTGAGCATTTGACCAAGGCACGAAATCTAATACAGGGGCAACATCACCTCTCACACAGATGTCACAGATGCAAACATAAGTGAGCTAGGCCAGCACATTGGCCCCCGTTTTCCCCACCAGTGAGTCAGCGAGTATCAAGTTTGAGTCTTCGCACAGCAACAGTAGGTTTTGTAAACACACACTCAACGGTGACCTAATTGTTGTGACAGTCCAACAATTAGCAACAGGAGAGCTCAGGAGAGATAAAGCGAAGGTGCACGGCAAAGTCACAAGAGACAATGAGTCATCAAGAGTACATCAAAAGGTTGAAGGGATTATGCAAGAGAAACAGGAATGATGTTGTACTCTATAGTTGGGTTGATAAGTATTTTTGAGACACTGTTAATAATAAAAGTGCATATTTATTAAACATAAGTGCCTTGACAGAGAAACAGCTGCATACTGTACGGTTTGTTTTTTAATGAACTTAGAGTAAGATATACCTTTGACATTTTACTCATGCAAATATGTGATCTGTGTAGTACAGAAAATTTTCCAGTGAAACCGTTTCAGACAAAACTCCTTCATCAGCCATGCAAGCAGTATGCTTCATAGGCTGCAGGAGGTGAAACCAGTTATATCAGTTACATCAGCCGTTCAAGTGAAAGCAACCTACATGGCCAAAGTGAATTTATATTGAATCAATATTGATGCATGACATCAAATTATAAAATCAGGCAGATTATCAATTATCAATCATAACAAACAGCTCAAACGCAATCTTCACTGGTCTGCTTGAAGGATTCTAACCATGGGGAAGCCCAACATAAAAAAAAACATGGCATTCCTGTGCATTGTGTGAAAAACAGTGGCATGAAAAAAAGCCATTGTTAGCTGGTCCGTAGAAGTCACACGAGGTCACGGTGACAACAGCTGGGCTTAACAACACACCGTCAGCCTGATCGACCCCTGACTCCATCAGGGTTGCTCCTCCCCATTTCCATAGTGCTCCCCAGACTGCAGCCATGTGTGAGATGATCCCACATGGTGTCGATGAGATCATGCCTGTGCATCTGTAACCTAACACTTTCTTCCATATGCATGATTGAGTGGCATCACAGTAAGTGGAAGGTGGTCAGATCACATGGTAGCATCTTTGTTTTTAAATGTAATGTTCATTTGGACTATTTGATGCATAGTATTCAGTATACAGTACGTTGTGTATACAGTATGGTCAGAACAAGTATTTCAAATAATCTTGACATATTCAAAAGAATGTATTCTTAATGGACGATTAGATGATTCATTTAAAATATCATTGTTAATAATAATTTTACAAAAGTGTATTAATTGTTTACACACTTGTTCAAAACACTTGAATATTCGCTGACCAAAATGCATCTTTTCCTACTTCAATATTATTTGTCTCATCTGGCCATCACTATATCTGACATAGTAAAGTATCACTATCTGATTGTTTGAAATCTAATTAAGGATGCATTGGGTTGTTTATGATGGCTGCCGTTTTTATTTTTTTCCATGTACGGGTTCCTATGACAGCCCTCATGTCTGTTAGCTGAATTTGCATGAAATTTGACAGACGTACAGCACAGTTACTCTTAGCACATGTTAATTTGACTTCCATATTTAATCTCCTTTATAAAAATGACACATTATAATACACTTTTTTTGAATAAAAAAATTTGTATATTGCAACTCCAAAAAGTATCACCTTTAGGAAATATGGTGTAGAAGTATGAAATGTGACTTGAAAAATCTAGTTTTGGACAAAATAATTTTCTATTCCCATTTAGACAAAGCACTTTTGTTGCAAAACTTTGCATGACTGATGTGTAAACTTGTAAGGAATAACAGCAGAGTTAGATCTGCTTTTATTATATATATACATATAAAAAAATCTATGATGGAGTGGTAATGCAAAGCAGATTATTTTCCTATAACAACAAGCATTTTAATTATCTTATATGACAATGATTTGCAAACAATTGCAATATTTTTATATTGAATGACTCATTGTGGTTTTATACATTTATAATTATAAGTACTGTTCGAACATGAGAAAAAGTAGTTGCTGTTATTCTGTTATTGCAGCTATAGAGTTCCCTCTCTTTTCTCGTTTTAGGTTAATGAGACAAAATATGCAGTTTTTCATTACCAAAACCAAAACCAAATCTTTTAATTATTAGGCTTAGATTATGCAGCATGTACACCACACGAGCCACTGACCTTCCATAGCCGTTACTATAGAAACAAATGTTAAATTGATAAAATTGATTAAAAACCTTCAATTTCAATTACATCCAGGACTACTGTTACAGAGACAGAACAGACAATTCTGACCAATCAGATTTGAGAATTTGAAACAATACCAGGGGATCGCATTTATTAATGCTGGAATCCAGGAAGGATACACACAGCAGAAGTGATAACAGTATAAAAGGGAAAAATACGGTAAAATATGACGAACAATGTATGTAATGGTTTGTGTCACTGAAATTTGGGAATACAACCAAGACTGACAACTAAGAGATGAGCAAGTCTGCCTGAAAATTTAAACAGAAATTTCCCACTTCTTTTTTAAAAAAAAAAACTAGCCCTTTTTTATTTTTATTTATTTAAAAAATTTTTTACATCTTTTCACCAATATAAACAATTTTGCGGAGAAAAATACGTTTGCACTGACTGTTGCATACTGTTTGAAACATGAGCTAAAACCAAATCCACTGCTGCATGATTGAGATGCGTGTTCTTCTCACAATTATTTACAACATGTTTGAAACATCTTTCATCACCATCTCATTAGTTTATGGGGAGAAGCAGCTGGTGCCCTGTTCCACCTCAGTCACCTCTGACAGCTACTGTTTAGCGGCCACTAAGGGTGATAGCCATGACAGCTCATTTGTTAAAGAGGAGGAGAGGTGGCTTTAGTCCTGGAGATGAAGTTTACTTTACCAGATACCAGGTCAGATAATGGATGATGTCATTGTGTCAGACTAATTCAGTGGACAGAGAAACACATGGACTCGTTCAGCTTTGGTCACGAAAATAACCACAAACCATCACAAAAACACAAACACACCATGCAAATTCCATTGTCTTGTATTCTGTTGTCTGTTCAGTTGGTGAAGAAGTAAAAGTATATCGGGGTCACGCATTTGATCTTGGCAGTGATGTAAGGTGTTGTTGAACATGTGCATTGTTCACGCTAATCACCTGTCACAGCCTAAATGACTCATAACTATACAAGAGTGAAGGCAAAAAAAAAACATAATTGAAGTACACGAGTGTCAAGAGTTTGACCATGTTTACCTCACTAAGAACTTTTACTCATTATCTTATTATCTTATGGGCATGTTATATTGAATATATAGTTATGGAATACTTTTTACAGTTCAACAGTGTATATACAGTATTCATAGTATATATATATATAGCATATATAAAGTATTCATTCTTTCATCTTCTATACCTCTTATCCTCTTTAGGGTCACGGGAGCCTGGAGCCTATCCCAGGAGACTTTGCATTGGTGTGGTACACCCTGGACTGAGTGCCAATCAGTCACACTACAGGCAATTTGGGAACACCAATTATCCCCAATCTACATGGCCTTAGACTATGGAAGAAAACAGGAGTACCCCGAGAAAACCCACCAAGCAAGACGAGAAACATGCAAACTCCATGCACACGGACACAAGGTGGGAATCAAACCCAGACCCTGGAGGCGCAAGGTAACAGCGCTAACCACTACATCACTGGCATGTATCATGCTGCCTTATAAAAACTTACATTCGTCAAGGGGTTGCCACAGCAAACCATCTGATCCGCACACAACTTTGACGCCGGATGCCCTTCCTGATGGAACTCTCCCATTTTGCCCGGGCTTGGGACCGACACTGCATGCAGTGGCTGGCTAGTATAGAGTGTGGCAACCACTGAAGGTGGGGCTCGAACCTGAATCCTCAGATTCCCAAACCAACAACCAAGCGCATTAGTTGCCTGAGCCACCACTCCCCCGCCACCTAATATTAATAAATATTATTTAGTAAGTTAGTTATTTTATATATTTTCCCCATTGTTGTCACATTATCCTCACCCATTAAGGTCAATAGTTTTTCCAAAAAGTTTATATATGAAAAAAATATTATGTAAGTGTATATAAAAGAAAAAAACAGATAAAATTAAAGGCACATTTATTTAAACATTAAATGGTTCTGTTTATTATTATTATTATTATTATTGAGTGCTGTTGTTGTTCTTGTATTTTATTTATTACTGTATAGATTTTAATACAATACAAAAACAATACGTACCATTTTAAACCATGCATATCAGCTTCAACTCATCAGTCCTCTTGTCCTATTTGCTTTATCCCACGATCTGACAGTTATGTACATGCAGGATGCTTGCATAAACATTTAATGTGTACATAATTATTGCAATGTTTACTTTTTGCCCAAACTGTATTAAATTTACATGTTGCTATTATGTACTTTATTTTATTCAATTACATTATGCAATAAATACATGGTGCAATAATTAACAGTATGTTAGGGTAAATAAAATGCAAAAATACCACAGGGTGAGATGAGAGAGGGGCAATAATTAGAAAGAACAATAAACACTTGGCTGTAAATTTGAACAGTTGTTAAGGGTATCGACAAAAGGTTCCACAGTCCACAGTGTTTTAGATAATGAACCCTTTCATGTGTTTTCTATGAAAAGGACAATAGACTATTAATGCATTCCGTGAGTTACATGATCATAATTATTTAAGGCTTGCTATAAAAATTTACCCATGTTGCCCTGCACAGACTGAGCGCGGTTGCTCGCCCGGACATGTACCTGCATGGGGATTCCCCCATGGTAAAGAAAGCTGCTGTATACTAATGCATGAGTGTGAAGCTCCTCAGGAGCCCAGCTGCCACTTCCACCCCATTAGATTTTAATGAGGAACAATGACCACACTGACACAGGACACACTTTGCAGGGCAAAAGCACCAGTCTTGGGGAATTTCCCCTGCTCTCTACTAATTAGCATAATGAATACAATGAATACATTCTTTATTACTGTTTAATTAGGTCTCGGGGATAAACTGATTGCAGGAGCCTAGGCAAAACTGAATGCAAAAAAAATCATTCGGGTCCTGATTTAAAACATGATCCTTATATGTAAAACATAAAACCAGAATAATACAACAAATGTTTTATTCAAAGCCTGTCTAGAAAGACGCCTAAGGGATGCACTGGGTTCGCAGCACACACAGTCTCAGACCTGCACCGAGGATCCTGTCATTAACTTCTGCCCACAAATAAATTCATTTAACTAATTCTCAAGTCATTTATAACGTCATTCTCCCACCATAACTAGCTTTGTGGTAAACCTTCTATGATGTAAGCCTGAATTTTCTAAAGTGACCGAGAAAGCTACACCGTCTATTAGCAGGGTTTACATTCCATAATAATTATTTTCATAAACCCAGGAGGAAATATAAATCTAAAATAGGATCTATATTTTAAGTTGCTATTTTGGATATAAGTAAATGAATTGTACACTGGTATAATTTAAGAACAAGTCTCCGATGTGTGCCAAAATGTGATTATGGCTAAAATCCAGCTGGCTCCAAGCACGAACGCACGAGAGTTTGCACACACTTAAGACAAAGTTCTTATGTGCAATTATATGTTCATTTCTTAATCAGAAAAAAATGTCAGTTAGTGTATGCTGAAAATATTACTAGTAAAAATACAAACAGTACAGTTGTGTTTTACTTTATAAACTCCATTTAAATATCTGAAGCCACTTACAGGATATGCCCACCCATTTAATTTAAGACAGCTTCCAGATTATTTCACATCCTCTCACATTTATGTTTAAATATTCACCCTCCATTCTTCCTAAATATAGCTGTCAGCCATAACCTGATTTTGCTTAGCAAATCTTGGCCCATTCGTCTCAAAATATCTGTTATTAATCTTCCAGATATCATCCTTTTAAAGACCATCTTTAAAAGGTTAAACTTTTTTTCTTTTTAGTGCTATTCAAGTGGTGAATCATTCTCATCTGTTTGTTTGAACTTTCCCATATTTGTGTTATGTTCCTCCATATTTTTTTTGGTTTCTTCCCAAAGAATGAGCATGTGCATGTATGTATTTGAGCAGGGAACACTAAATTGCCCCTACAGTAGTTGTAAATAAGTGTGTGAACGTGTGCAGGCATAGTGCAAAAACAGGGTATGTTCCTACTTAGCATCCCTTGTTCCTGGGATTAGCCTGGGGGTGCACCTTGACCCTGACCATACTGGACATGTGAATGAGTGAGTTTGCATGTGCCATGTGATGGACTGGCCCCACATCCAGTGCAGGACAAACAAAAAAGTGTCATGCAAACATTTGCAGCAATGTGTAAGATCAAGAAATATGTTCAAGCTACACTTCCAGTTTTGAACGTTCCAATGTTTAAGCATTTTTGTTGAAATCTTTATCATCATCATCATCATCATCATCATTTTCTATACCACTTATCCTGTGTACAGGTGTCTGAAGCCTATCCCAGGAGACACGAGGCAGGATACACTCTGGACAGGGTGCCAATCCATCGCAGGGTGCACGCACACACAAATAAACTGGGCAATTTGGGAACACCAATTAGTCTAATCTGCATGTCTTTGGGAGGAAACTCACCAAGCACAGGGAGAACATGCAAACTCCACGCACACAGACCCATGGCGGGAACCGAGCCCTCGATCCTGGAGTTGCGAGGCCACATTGCTAAATACTATGCCACTGTGCTGCATTTTTTTACCGCACTACATATTTGTTTTACAGTTAAATAATGCACTGCCTATGAGTAGTTTTAATCCTCCAAGTGTCCTGATGTTCATAAAGTAGGCACTTATTTAGAGCCTTATATGGGGCAGTGGTGGCTCAAATGGTTAAGGCCGTAGGTTGCTAGATTTCTGATCTGAAGGTCAGGTGTTTGAGCCTCAGCACTGCCAAGCTACCATAGTTGAGGCCTTAAGTAAGGCCCTTAACCCTATCTGCTCCAGGGGGCGCTGTATCCTGTCTGACCTTGTGCTCTGACCCCAACTTCCTTACTGGGATATGTGAAAATTACAATTTCCCCTTTGGGGGAAAGTACAAATATTTATCATGATGTCAGAGTTGTTGTTAGTCTTTCAGCTGCTCCCGCTTGAGGGGTCGCCACAGCAGACCATCCTGTCCGTGCAACAACGTGGCACAGGTTTTACCCCAGATGCCCTTTCTGACACACCCAAACCCCCCCACCGACCCCCCCCACATCCAGTGGCTTGGGTGTGGGCATTGGATGAGAATTGAACCTGCATGGCAGAAGAGAAACATAATACCGAACCGAAATCATACTCCATGATCTCAGATGTATGATCAGTTCAATAATTTGATGATGATTTAATATCGGTTCTGTTTTTTAATATTATTATTATTTTTTTAATCTATGGCATTAACTGGAAGAAAAAGATAATAAACAATCATCTGTTTCTCAGAAACTTTTTGCACAAGTGGCAGTTTAAAATACAAAGAAGGAAATAAAAGGGAAAAAAGAGAAAAAAAGAAAAAGGGTTAGTTATAAAGGTAAAAAAAAAAAAAACCTGTGTGTGCTCTGTGCGTTGTTTTGTTTGCTAATCTACTCCTAATCTAATCCCGCCTTTTCCTTTAGGATTGGCCAACGATGAACTCCTAGCCAATGGCTGAGCAGGGGGCGGGGTTTACGCAAGGCATGGGCGGGAAACTGTCAGCGTGTAGTGCTGGATGGTGTTGACGGCGAGATGAGCATGTCAGGACTTGTTAGGCGACACGCAGAAAAAAAAAAGAAAAAAAGAGAGGGCGTGGCCAAAACGAGCACTTCGCGGGAGCGTGTTCGAGCTTCTGTCAGTAGTCAAGCTCACATCTTGGAGCCGCAAACACACACACACACACACACAGAGACAGACAGACACGCGCGGCGAAGGAGGAATATTAGACATGCAGCACTAAGAGTGTCATGAACGGATTTATTCTGTAACACAGGAATAAGGACAAACAAATAAACACTGACGTCACTCGAGCCCTGGGATAACTCCTGACTGGTGTCCAAGCAACCACAGGTCAGAATTTAGTGCAAAGTCAAGCGTTTTAGTGTATGTATGTATGTGTGTGTGTGTGTGTGTGTGTGTGTTTGGAGTTAGAGCAACGAGAATAGAGAATACATTCACACCCTAGTCATTATTATTTTAGTCGACAATATGACACCA
>JAQQZS010000003.1:21986282-21999719 GCA_030068045.1 Platyallabes tihoni | reverse complement strand
CAAATAATATCAGGGAATAAAGATTCAACCAAACAACAGTGACTAAACCAGTCAATTACAATTAAACTAAACAATATTGAGTAAACAAGGAAATTAATTTCACTTTAGAAAGATTTAGCAAAACACCTTTTTGAGTTCTTTTGTCTCAGAAGCATTCCAGGTCTTAAAACGTGAAGTAAAACACTAGTACTGTATCGGTTTAAAGTCTTTTTATGGATATTTCTTCAAAAATGCATGCTTTATAAAATTTATAAAGTTTAACTATGGTACGGATAATCAAAAAGAGAATGATTAATCCAAAGAATACTAATGATTATCAGGCAATACAGATCAAACCAGACTGAACCAAAAAGCAGTGATTAAACCAGTAAATTACAATTGAGCAAAACAGTAATAAGACACTTAATAATGAGACAAATTCTTCTCAATGTCTCAAAAGTGTTCAAGGTCTTCAACATGAAGTAAAACAAGTATAGTATAGGTTTAAAGTCACTTATGGATGTTTCCTTTTTTTGTAAAATCGCTATAACCTGCAAAGAATACGCTTTATAAAATGTATAATGCGTAACTATGGTACTAAAATTATTATAATAAAGGAATGATTAACCCAAAGAGTAAAGATAATTCCAGGGAATAGTGATTAAACCAGATTGAACCAGTGAATTACAATTAAACAAAACGAGTAAACCAGGAAATTATTTAACAAGGAAATTACTTTTACTGTACTTCTAATAGGATAGATGAGCTTGTCATATTGTGTAAACCAGGAAATTGAATTTACTTTAGAAAAATTTAGCAAAACACCTTTTTGAGTTCCTTCCCAGTGTCTCAAAAGCATTCAAGGTCCTAAACATGAAGTAAAACACAAGTATAGTATCGGTTTAAAGTCACTTTTATGGATGTTTCTTTTTCATAGAAAAAAAGAAGCTGCGAGAAAACACGCTTTAAAATGTATGTTTAACTATGGTATTTATAATTACAAAATTTGAAAGATTAACCCAAAGATGATCAGGGAATATTGATTAAACCGGAATGAACCAAAGAACCCTCCTTAGACCAGTGATATAAATTACAGTTAAACAAACAAAAAAAGTAAGTAAGGAAATTGCTTTTCCTTAAATTATTGCACAAACATTTTTAGAGTTTCTTCCTAATGTCTCAAAAGCATTCAAGGTCCTAAACGTGAACTAAAACACTAGTATAGGTTTAAAGTCACTTTTATGGACATTTCTTTTTCATAAGTTTGCTATAACCTGTGAAAACGCACACTTTATAAAAGATACTGATAATCAAAGGGGAATGATTAACCCAAAGAATAATGATCATATAAGGTAATACTGATTTAAACCAGACTGAACCAAAGAACAGTGATTAAACCTGTAAATTACAATTAAACAAACCAATAATTAATAAACCAGGAAAGTATTGTTATTCTACAAAGAATTGCTTTTACTTCTAATGGATGTAAATGGATGAGTTTGTCCTTCAGAAAATTATTGCACAAATCCTTTTTTTAATTATTTTTTTTATTTAGTTAATTTGAAAAGTCTCAAAAGCATTCAAGATCTTTAATGTGAATTAAAACATAAGCATAGTATCGGTTTAAAGTCATGTGCACATTTCTTTTTCATAAAATCGCTATAAAAATGCATGTCTTGTAAAATTTGATGTGTAACTATGGTACTTATAATCAAAACAGAAAATTATTAAACCAAATATTAAACCAGCAAATTACATTAAAACAATAATGAATAAACCAGGAAAGTATAATTTAACAAATAAATTGCTTTTACTTCTAATAGGATAGATGAGCTTTTCCTTCAGAAAATTATTGCACAAACACTTTTTTGAGTTCCTTCCCACTGTCTCAAAAGCATTCAAGGTCCTAAACGTGAATTAAAACACAAGTTTCATTTAATTTATTTATTTTTTCCAAATCAAGTGAGGTACACCGCATGCATCAATCCCTTTTTAGCTATCAAAGTCCAAATTATATATTGATGAATTTTCATCGCTGTTAGTTTTAGGTGAACAGTTTCAGAGCCCGGATTTGCCACAGGTCCTCATTTTAGTCGACTGGTGTTGATATTGTTTCTGTTTGGTTGCAAAGTTAAGAAATAGCTCACGGTGCCTCGGATGGGTTGTTTATAGCGTTTGCTAGAGGGTGACCCGATTTCTCAGCTGTCTTGTCACTCACTGCATGGTCGAATAAGCTCAGTTGTCCTCATATAACTTGTGCTAAAGATATGATTCTTATATTATGTTGATATAAATGATCAGAAGGAATTGTGATCCTTTTATATTTTCGCTAATGTCTACATGTCCTACTTGACTTTAGAAGCATAACAGTTAAGCTGAGTTTGGAGTGTTTCCCTTCCACACTAATATGAAGAAAGATAAAGGTCATGTGACTGTGAAATTGGAGTTCAGTTCATGACGTGACTGCAGAGCACCAAGCTCTCACTTCCGTAATAGATTGATAGAGACAGAGTTCACTTTGTAGTCAATGTTGTACAATTTGTTCAAAAGATATATCTCTCCTGTTTGTAGAATCCTGTGGAGTAAAGATGTCTAATTTTTCGATTTACTGTATAGGGCTGAATTTAAGCAGGATTATCTTAATCTCAGATTATGAGGTAAAGTGTCAGGAGTCTTATTTTAGAGGTACACGTTATATAAAATTAGCAATGCTTGATTTCCAATAAAGAGACGAACAGTTTGCGCATTTAATTATTTTGTCACATGGTTAGTAAAATAGTTTTTCATAATATCTATTAATTGTGTAGGAGTATTATACAAATTAATTTGCATCATTTCAGTTCCAGTTGGACGAGCTCTTCCTTTTTGCAATACCCCGCCACAATCTTGTGCTCAATCATTAACCAGATTACTCATTTCTTCGGGGAATTGTCATTTCAGGCCTGCAAAACACCTGTATGTGAAATGTTTGTTTTCATGTTCTTTTAGTGGTTGGTCAGTGTTCAGAGAGAGAGAAAGTGGTTAACTTTTTAAACCTGTGATCGGAATTGTGCAGTCCAGTGTTCACAATAGACTGAAACAGACTTGTATGTCGTTACATTTGCAACATCAATAATTCATAACTTTTGAATCTAACTATATGTACCGTAAAATCTCTTTCAGAAACCCCACGACTTTTCAGTTCAAAGTTTTAAAACACAAATAATATAAGTCTTTATATTTCAATTATGAGTACATTGTCTTTATTTCATTTAGCAATTTTGATGTTTAAATGTTACAGACGAGAGGATGAAGAACTGGAAGAGGGGGAGCTGGAGGATGATGGAGGTGACGTGGAAATGCCCAGCACTGAGGGACAAGAGCCCGAGGAGAAGCCCGTCCGTGTAAAGGAGCGGCACGGCAGCGAGTCCGATGAAGAGAAGGCCCATCGTCGCAAGAAGAAAAGGAAGAAAGAAAGAGAGAGAGACCGAGAGAGGGAGAAGGAAAAGCGGAGATCCAGAAAGAGACGCAGATCCAAGCACAAGGTATGTTGGAGTGTATGAGTTGGTGGGTGTATGTCTGGATGATGATTTTTGTGGCATTTGTTGAGGTTCTGACACAGTTTGATTTACGTGGTTTAGCGTCATGCGTCGTCCAGTGATGACCACTCGGACTTCAGTGATGAATCTGACTACAGTCCCAGTGAGAAAAGGAAGTATCGGGAATACGGCTCTCAGTACCCACCCTCAGTGAGTGTAATAAGATTTTCATCTTTTGTTAAAATAAATAAGCATCCAGTATATTTATCATCCATCAGAGAGAGAAGCAATAGGTTGCTTTTTCGCAGGTGTGTTTATAAGCTAAAGATTGAGTGAATTTAACCTCAATATGTGATCCATGTTCCAGTCTCATGGAGGCTACGGTCCTGCACCTCCCTCAGGACACGGAGGACCTATGTCAAAGAAAGGCAGCTACATGAAAATGGACAAACAGGGGTATGGTGGCTACGATGAGTATGATGAGGAAAACTATGAGGGTGAGGAGGATGAGGAGATGGGTGATGATGATTATGATGACTTTGCCAAGGAGCTTAACCAGTACCGCAAGGCCAAAGAAGGTGGACCATGCAGCCAACGTGGCAGAGGTACACACTAATGCTCCTGTAATAAAATACAGATGTTTATCTAATGTTTACAGAAAGCATAAGGGCATACTCCATCTTCATTTGTTATTAATGTTAACGTCATAACTTGTAGGTCTTAAAGGTCGAATAAAAAACCTGAGAGGTCGAGGCAGAGGAGGAATGAGGGGCCGTGGAGGCAGAGGCGGAATGAGAGGTAGAGGACGAGGTAAAATGGGAGGCGAGAATGACGACGGGGACGGCATGTATGGAGATGAGATGGAGGTTAGTTCCAGCTTTAAATCGGTTTCGTCATTTGGTGTCACGATCCACAGATGGGTCAGTAATTTGCATTCATCTTTTTACAGTATGGTGAAGATGACTACGATATGGGTGATGATGATTACGATGATTATTCAAAAGACCTGAACCAGTACAGGAAATCCAAAGACAGAGGGCGTGGTGAGTTTAAACATTACAACACCCTGTTGAATAGGTTATATAACGTTTAGCAGATTAAGATAAACCTATTGTGTGCTGAATGTTTTTTATTTTTAGGTGGCAAAATGGGCCGAGGTCGAGGAAGAGGGAAGGGGGGCAGAGGCATGAACCGCGGCAGGGGCAGGAATCGAGGGAGGGGTCGTGGAGGAGACATGTGTCACGATGATGACAACAGTGGAGATATGGACATGGGGGTAAGAAATAATATCTGCTCACAGTGCCTAGGCCTGCTCTAACACAGGGCAGTTTAACAAAGGTTTTCACCACCTGAATGGCACAGACAAGTCTGGCAAGTAAAACCTGTTACAGCTGTGTGTGCTGCATAGTGCGGAGGTATTTTCAGGATACCTCCAAAGGAAACCCCAATAAATCTAGCTAATGGTAGAGTGGGAAAAAAATATATATATATATATGTATGTGTGTACAGTGAAACCTCAGATTGCGAGTAACGCGGTTTGTGAGCATTTCGCAAGACGAGCAAAGATTTTTTTTCAAAGGTAAAGTGTAGGTTAATTTGTTTTATTTTTACTTTATAGCATGATTCTGTTAGTGTGTCGCTCAATCGAGTGTCATTAGAGAGATTTTCCTGTTTATTTTTCTGATAAAACAGTGTTTCCGTTGTGTGTGTATGAAAAGAGTGGAGGAAGGGTAACTGTAAGACGAGAAGGGGGAGAGGGGAGCTTACTTTAGATTTACACACCCACACACAGCGCCTGTGCGCACAAACGGACACGCATCTGATTTATTTTTACTTTTTTTTTTTTAAGGTAAAGTGCAGGTTAATTTTTTTTATTTTTACTTCATATTTTGCAATTTTTTAATGTATTTATTTTTTTGGGCTGTAGAAGGAATAATTTCCATTATTTCTTCTGGGGAAAATTAAATTTGGTTTACAAGTGTTTTGGGATACGTGCCCTCTTTTGGACCGAGTTATGCTCGTAATCCAAGGTTTCACTGTATACTGAAGAAGGCAAACATACTCTGATGTCGCTTAGAGGTTGTCTTGGCAATTAAAATAACAGATAATTATGAATCATTCAAAATATTTAAAACCCACCTCAGCTTTAGGCAGTTTCAAGCTAAGTACGATGTGTGTCTTAATATTTGAAACACTCGACCATCCACTCAGTCATAACAGCCGTTACAGTGTAAGCCGGAACTGAAAAGACCTGTGTATTTTGTAGGATGGATCTGGTGGCCAGAGAAAACATGACCAAGAAAAGCATGGGCAGGACAAGAAGGGCAAGGCCATTTGCAAGTACTACATTGAAGGCCGCTGTACCTGGGTAAGAACACTAAATAAATGCGTGTGATTTGGATTATGGTGTAGATTTCATGATTATTAATATCATACAAGTATTTATTTAAACAGAAATCTCAGTACCAAAATGTGTGCTTGTCATTAAGTGCTAGTTGCTACTGTTCTTATATTTTAATGTGATTAACAGGGGGAACACTGTAACTTCAGTCATGACATTGAGTTGCCCAAGAAGAAAGAACTCTGCAAGTTCTATATCACTGGCTTCTGTGCCCGGGCTGAAAATTGTCCATACATGCATGATATCCTTTACATTGCAAATGTCTTTTATCATTTAGTAGTATTTTAATTTAACACAATGTTTTGTCTTGCCTACTACTGCTCAATAGTTGAGTATAATGCATAGCCTGGTGCAGACCATTCCTTAACTCTGCAGCACGTGACTTCCCCTGCAAGCTTTTCCACACCACAGGCAATTGCGTAAATGGAGATGACTGTATGTTCTCTCATGATTCTTTATCAGAAGACACACAAGAACTGCTAGATAAGGTAAGCATATCCATTGTTAGTAGAATAATAAAAAAAAAAAAGTATATATCTCATTCTCCCGTCATATCCCTTCTCAATCTGTGATGTTAAATATAATTACAGATGTTGGCCGAGGATGCTGAAGCTGGTGCTGAAGATGAGAAGGAGGTGGAGGAGCTAAAGAAGCAAGGTATCAATCCCCTCCCCAAACCCCCACCTGGTGTTGGACTCCTACCCACACCCCCGAGACCTGGCCCAACAGATTCCTCAAGTCCTGCCGAATTTGGGGCACCAGGGCCTCAACATGGAAGCATACCTTCCAATGGTGCCTCATGCCCAGGCACCGAACCAGCACCAGGGCATAAGGGACCACCTCCCCCCTGCCCAGAAGGAGGATCTTTCCAGGAATCACCAACCCATGGTTCGTCTCTGCCGCCCGTCGGTGCACCGCCTCCGTGTGGAGGTAACACGGGAAAGAAGATCCCATCCTTGTTCGAGATTGTCGTGAAACCCACTGGGCAACTAGCACAAAAACTAGGCGTCAGGTTGCACATTCTTTCTTCTTTCTTATAGTTTCTATGTAGTCTTATTTATTGATGTTCGCACAAAATGCTTACCAGTGTATGCATCTTTTTCTCAGAGGTCCAAATCCTGGCACTGCTGCTGCAGGTGCCGCAGGAGCTCAAGGCCCACCTCCATGTCCTCCAGGTGGACCTCCACCTCGTTTCCCTGGTGGCCCACCGCCCGGTCACATGCCACCAAATGGGCCTCATGACCTGCCACCCATGGGCCCACCAAATATGAATCAGGGGCCCCCAGGAATGATGCAGAATTTTGGCCAAGGAGAAGGACCTCAAAACCAGGGCATGATGCCACCCGGAGGTGGTTCTGCTCGCAATTTTTATGACAATTTCTACCAGCAGCAGCAGCAAAGCATAGGAAATGAAGGGGGAGGTGAAGAGGGTGAGCTATTTCTTTTTTTTTTTTTTTATTCCACCTGGAAACCAGAAAATTAACACCAAATATGAGAGAGAATCTTTTAATTTTGGAAAGTAGGAGATTATATTGTTGTGGTAGGTGTTTGCTACTTAGCTTTTTCACTACATGAGGGTTACTTTTTGTCTCCTGACATAGATGATGACTACATGACAGGATCTGGTGGAAACTTTAACGAGCAGTCCTCAGGGAATCAGAACTCTGGAAATATGGAGGGCCCATCCAGTGGAAGCTCAGCTAATCAGTCTGGAATAACAGTGCCAGACTTTTTGCCTCCAGCACAGCGTGTGCTGTTTATGAGGATCCAACAGAACCAGCAGGAAGAAGAGGAGAGGGCCAGGAGGCTAGCCGAAGGAGGACCTGAACGAGACAACGAAGGTAGTTTTTAAAGTCCTTTATCAGTATGATTTCCACCCGTATTTTTGTAGAACTCAGTTGATGTATAATCAGTGAACAATTGTTTGTTTTTTTTATGTTGGAAAGGGACAAGTTGATCATTTCAAACTCATTTCCCTAATTTTCTTTTTTGATTCTGTAAAGTTGCTGTGCAACAATGGCAGTTGTTGAAAGAACTAAGTAAATGAAACTGAATTGAATTAAATTGAAAAGCTAGTTCTGGGAAATGTCTCAAGGACAGTTCTTTACATGACCCTAACTAATAGGCGTAAAGATTGTAAACACCATGTGGTTTTCAACTGTCTTATTGAACTCGCTTCTTTCACTAGATGGCAGTATTGGTCATTCATAAATTGTGAACATTGTATATGCAGGAGTAGATCAAAAGACTATTAGGATGTAGTACAAATGCTAGCGTTTAGCCATTTACATGCTAAATGGCATATTTTTTCATGAATGCTATTTCCTTTGTCTTTTAGGAGATTCAGCAAATTGGTATTCTAGTGAAGATGAGGATGGTGGTGGCAGTGTCACATCAATCCTAAAAACCTTACGGCAGCAAAGCCAAGCCCAAGGGCCCTCGAAACCCGACGGTGCTCCCAGCGACCCCAGGCTTCAGAAGGCTCAGCCTGCCCCGGTGCCCAGCAGACCGGCTGACCCCAGGCTGGCTCGAGACCCTCGCTTATCACGAGGCGCTGAATCCGCCCAGGTTTCAGAGACTAATCTCTCCTCTCCTCCGTCCTCTTCAGCTCCCACAGATCCACGACTTGCACGTCAGACTGCTACATCCAAACCCGAGCCCCCTCTTGTGTATAAACCACCACCCCTTACCTCTGCTGCTACTGAGGAAGAGGAGGGCGAAAGAATGCTGAGGGACAAACCCGTCCCTATACCTTTGGATCCATTAATGGGCATGGCTCTGCGTGACCCCCGCTCACAGCTCCAGCAGTTCAGCCACATCAAGAAAGATCTGGTTCTAACCAAGCCTTCTTTTGCTAAGGCTGTCCTTTGGAGTCCTGAAGACCTAATTCCCATTCCTACCCCCAAGCAGGACTTTCTCCCACTGCCTCCAGGTATCCCTCCTGTTGCAAGCATCGATCCACGGGTCTCTCGTGCCCAGCAGCAGCTCCATACTGCTATTTCAACGCCGCTGCCTTCAGCGGCTCCCTCTGCCGAACCGCCCGGCCAGTCCTCCTCTTCCTCCTCCTCCTCCATACCAGATTTTGAGCTGCTCTCTCGTATACTTAAGACTGTTAATGCCTCTTCTTCCAGTCCTTCACAAACCTCTTCATCTGCCGTTCCTCCTGCACCCGTCCCAGCCGAAAAGCCGATGGACCCTCGCATGGCCCGTAAGATCATGGCGGATCCTCGACTGCAACCGCAGAAATCGGCTCTCAAGCAGCCCGCAGAACCTACAACTTCACAAACCTCTGCATCTGCTGGCTCTCCTGCGTCAGGCTCACCCACACACACTATCGCGCCCTACGACCCACGTATGTTCTCATTGGGTGGAGCAGGGAGAGGGGGTACAGGGGGTACTGCAGGGTCTGGCAACAGTGTCCTTAACAGCATCAGTCTGTATGACCCACGCACACAGAGTTCAGACAAACCTGAGAATACAGAGGTCACCACCACCACAACAAGTGAGACAAAGGTCAGTGACAGCGTGGTCTCTACAGCAAAGCCAAAGTCCAAAGAGCCGCTCTTTGTCCGAAAATCAGCGTTGGACCAGCCTGAGCCGGAGAAAAGCAGCAGCGAGCAAACCACTGATCGTTACAATAGTTATAACAGACCTCGGCCCAAGCCTTCGCCCTCACCCAACGCAGGAGGTGCAGGAGGAGCTCCCACAGCAGGCGGTTCCTCTCAAAATCCTCAGGGCACCGCTGGGGCTACAGAACCACCACCAGCAGGAGTCCACAACCTTCCCGTCTCTACACTCTTCAGTATGGTGAAGCAAGCTAGCAAGCCCAGTGGCACAGGCAGCCCATTCGGGGGCAACAGCCCAGCACAGCCAGACACCGCTGAACAGGACAATGCCTCCTTAAAGGATGTTTTCAAAGGCTTCGATCCAACTGCCTCTCCATTCTGTCAGTGATCTTGGACCTGCAGCTCTGATGCTAAAGCCAGCATGGGCCACTTTAACACCATGTCTCAGTATTCACAGGAATTTATATGGTTCAGAGGGAATATATCAAGGATATACAGTGGGGGGATGGGGGGGAGAAAAGCAATCTCTATAAATGTGTCTATTTTAAAAACCAAACGGAAAAGATATTTAAATCAGCCATTTTAAAAAAAAAAAAAAAAAACCTCAGAACGTAAGAACGTGGGGCTTTTGAAGAGACGGTTTCCTTAGCTAGTACGCTGTTCTGCTGGGATTTAGCTGAAGGTTGACCCGTATGCCATTGTGAACTGCCTGTCCTTTCTGCCGGACCCTTCTCATCAGCAATGTAGATTTCTTGTTCTTATCTTTGAGTACAAGGTATGATAACGTCAGTAGATCAAGCACTATAATGAAAAACAAATCGCAAGACCAATGTGCACGACCACACTCATGCTTTAACAGGAGTGCTTTCACCTACCGATCAGTGCTTAAAATTCTTTTAAAACTGTTTTAGCGCTCTCCTCGTCCTCACTCAGTTAGATTTAGGTTTTTTTTTTTGTTTTTCGTTTTTCCCTTCAGTTTTTTATATTTGTTTCTGGGCACCTTTGTTCTGCTTCGGACTATGAACCTCTCTTTGTGAGTAACGGAACTGTATACTGAAACCGACATCTGTTAATAGTCTTTGTGAAATTGTTTTAATTTATTTTTTTATACTTGAGAAATCTGTTTGTTTTTCATGTGGCAGTTTAAAATATAATCATTATGTATACACTGCATACAGTACATTTATATACATAAATATATATAAATATATTTTCCCACCTGTATTGTATATGGACTTGTGATGTGCAACAGTTAATGGGCACAAACGTTTAACTAATGCTTTTTGTCCCTCAACAAAAAGAACTCTGTTCTTTCCAACCTATCTTGAAACACGATTTTTTTTGTCACACGGACTACTTAACATAATCAACCTTTCTGTGTTTTGTTTGGATTTGCCCTTACAAAGGACTTGTATATTGATAAATGTCCATATTTGACAACAGGTAACATTTTGTAATCATTCAGTGTAGGCAAGATTGTGAAATATTTAATAAAGGAAATACAAGGTTCAAAGTGATAAAGGCTTGGAAGTGGATAATTAAGTGATATAAAAATGTAATTATTTTTTGGGTTCATTAAAAACTAATTTAAAGAGATGATTGAAAAAGAAGGTGGATGGGAGATGGAATGCATATTGCTGTTATAATATAAGTGATGACACGAAGTGTCGTGTGTCTCAGATGTTCTTCAATGTTAATAAAAAATTTTAACTTTTGGCCAACTGCTGGGGGCTTAAACTGGACGACCCTGCGTGGTGTCTCGCAGGTTTAAAGCTCAAATGTAGGAGCTCTGGTCTTTGCCATATTGGCAGGAGCACCCGGATAATCCACAAATGGGCAGAACAAACAGGAACTGGCTGTTGGTTGTAACAAGCCTTACCTCCATTATCTCTAGCTAGATTAGCTTCAGGATCTATAAAATACTAAGTTTGCTAATGTTAACTTGTATGCTGTTGTTACTTGCTGTTTGAGTGAACTCCATCATCCATACCCTACATGTCACGTACATTCACGTCCCACGGGAAACAGTGAAGTCAGATTCACTGTTTCTATTTAGCTGGTTGGTTAAAGTGATGGGTAGCAGACAGCGAAGGGTTTGACTCCTGCCATGCAGCGGTCACTCAAATCTGCCATGCCTCTAATTATGATTATGCATAATTTTATGACTTAATGAAATATAAACTGACGAGTTACATAAAAATTACCTCCATACAGTTATGAACTCTAGTCATGGGAACCAAAACTCTTTTTCTTTCCTTTTTTTTTTTTTTTGTAAAACAAGGTTGCAAACATTTATTCCTGTTGTAAAGTTGAACGTTTATTTTATAGGGTTTGTGGGGGTTGACTCACTCACTTTCAGAGCCTACAGGTCGTTTGAGGAACTGCATGTTTCGGCACTTCCGCATCATTTTTCAGAACCAGAGGTTGCCTTTGTTAAGAGAAATGAAAGGCTGATTGAAAGTAATCAACTTTGGTGTTTTAACACACCACCCCATTGTTGGTTAACTTCCTATTATGGTGCACCTCGTGTCAGATTTTATTCCCTAGTGTAAGACTAATCAAGTAATTTTGTTCCATGGCTATTATTCAGAAGGAAGTTTTCTCTCCTGCTTTCTCTCTGATGGCTACGACTCATTTCCCCTACTTCTGTTCATGTACGCTCCCATGTAGCAACCTGAAAACTCATCTCGTTTACGAAAACTCGTTCAGAATAAATGAATCATCAAAGCTGATTTTTTCCCAAGATTTCCCCAGCAAACCATAGACACATTTTGTATAATTATGGTAAAACAAATGTAAATGTTCCTGTGCATAGTTTTACACATTAAACCTATCCTAAACGGTCATTGAAAACATTTCTCCTCCTCTACCAGATTTTGATGAGGGGGCAATATGTTTTAGCATAAGGAACTAAGCTAAATTTAGGGCAGATGTTCTATTACTTTGCTTATGGACATTTTCATATCTTTGTTTCCTTTTATTTAAACTTCAGCTGTGTAGCTGTGCAACTTGTAAGCCAGTGACTCAATATAAGTGAACCAGACCTTCATAAGACTGATGTTTTGTTTTTTGTTTTATACCTCTAATCCTCTTACAGCCACATTAAATGGAGAGAAGGCTTAAGTAAATATAGCATTCTTGATCTTCTTACGGTTGAAATGGGCCATGTGACTTAATGCGAGCTGGGCTTGAGAACCTAACTGCATTCTGTGTACTGTACTGTAATTTATTAAGTGATTTGTGTTCTACTATATCTAACGAGATATTGATATAAACGCTTTCTCATGTTTATGTTTGGGAGTAAATCCTAGGCTCATGTAAATGCTATTTGGTGTTGGAAACAAACTCGAAGCAAAACTGTTCCAGCTGTTTTTGAAGATGATGCAGCTTGTTTAGACACACGGCATGCTGATATTGAAAGATGAGACCCAATGAAGGAGTGAGATCTCACAAAATCCAAATATTTACAACGGTGTGAACTTGTGCACATATGGTCTTCATCAGCTGCGGCGTGGCTCAGAAAGAAAAAACCTGTGAGTTTGAAAAGAGGTGTAAACAGCTGATCTTATTATCAGCAGTATTCAGAGACCTTTCTTAAGAAATAAACTATTAACATAATAGCAAACACTCGTTGGGCAGATTTTGGATAATGTCCACACTCGTGGAATGTTATCTCTGTTTTGAAGGATATACACTATTTGTGAAAAATTTGGACACACCTAATTCCATAGTCTTTCCTGATTTCATTTTTATTTCTTTCTACATTGTAAAACATGCATATTTTGGACGCCTTCAGTCAAGAATCTCCACTGAACAGTCAATATTGAGATGTATCTGCTACTTATGCTCTGTAAAGCCTTCATAATGGCTCTAATCTGGGGTGGGTGTTTGTTAACTGGTGATTTCTGAGGCTGGTGACTCTAAATGAACTTCTCCTCTGCAGCAGAGGTAAGTTTTGGTCTTGCTTTCCTGG
>JAQQZS010000003.1:21971296-21985265 GCA_030068045.1 Platyallabes tihoni | reverse complement strand
TAGCGCTTTCCTCCGAGTGTGTTACTCCGCCCCTAACGGTGTGTGAGCGAGCAGTTCGAAAAGATGCGGTCGGCTGATGTCACACGGTTCGGAGGAAACACGTGATAGTCTTCGCCCTCCCGGCTGAGTGGTAGTAGTAGCTTTAATGTGAGAGCCCCCTAGTGACGGGGAGGAATTGGCCACGACTAAATTAGGGAGAAAAATCTGGAAAAAAAATATATAATGAAAACACTAAAGGAAACAACATTGAAATAGAAAGTGTGTCGAGGGGTAGCTCAGTGGTTAAGACGTTAGACTATGGTTCGGAAGGTCCCAGGTTCAAACCTCACGACCACCAGGTTGCCACTGATGGGGCCCTTGAGCAAGGCCCTTAACTGCTCAGATGTATAATGACGTAAAAATGTAAGTTGCTCTGAATAAGAACGTCTGCCAAAATGTCCTTAAATCAACCTTAAGCCCTATAAGCGCCTGCTTAGCTGACCCCTGTGTCCCGCCAGATGTCGTTAACCATGCTGTCTGTAATTCCCATGCTATCTTGACTCCAACCCTTCCTCAGACCTCGCCGTCCCATTTCCTGAGAAAATTCTCTTCAAGGAATTCCACCCCATTTACATTTTCCTCTATCAGGGATGACCCCGTTCTACAGCGAGCGGGGAAAAACAGGTTCTATGCCTGTCCAGCAGAGTAAAAAAAAGCAAAAAACTGCGGCTTCCTTCAGTGGAATAAAAAAAAAAACTCCCTTCCACTCTTCCACAAGTTGTTCTTTTTCCTTTGTGGATACAATCTGAGCAAAATAGCCGTTATGTAATGTAATGTTACGGTTGCGGGTGAGTAAAATGCGTGCTGTGCTGCAGAAAAGGTTTTAATTTAAAGTTAGATTTTGCAGCGTTTCAGTATTTCTTACTTTTCTTTATGTTTTGTCTTTTTAAATGGATGCATGTGCGATCCTCGCTCATCTGGGAGTTATCCGTGTTAAATGGCCCATGTACGTTGTTTGCTTCTGCGTCCACTGAGCTGCGGATTTTCTCAGGTCCTCTTTCATTATGTCACAGCTGTGGTACTTGACCCACACCCTACCACTGAACTCAGTTGTTGTCCATCGGGCAACTGTACATAGGATACCATGTGATACTATCTGTCCCTCATCGTGTAGCTCTATTTTTGTCTATGTTTTGTATTGTACCCATATCCGGTGTGAACAGGGGCACTGAGAGGAAACGTGCAGAATAGCCTTGCATGAAATATGGACGAATTCCCAGAAATGCACTGCTTTTGAAACAGCTGGCTATTTAGGGATCACATGTGTGTGCGTCAAGGGTTCACCCCTTTCCAGCATAATGCCATTACATTTCACTTTAAACCACAGCACTGCTGAACTTCTCAAATCTGTGACCACTAGGTTTTGATTAATTTCCTGTAACAGGGTCACTGACAGTCATTCCTGTTGCAAGGCAAATTGTAGGTTTGTTTTCAGCATGGTATATTAAAGTAACTCAGGGCTTATGAAGTACTTCCATAGAAACAACTTCCACATGTTGCATGATCTACGAAATAAGTTATGTGAAGCCTTTATTTGTCACATAGTGAAATTCTTTCTTCGCATATCCCAGCATAACTCGGGTCAGAGATGATACAGCGCCCCTGGAGCAGACAAGGTTAAGGGCGTTGCTCAAGGGCCCTGCTCAAGGGCCCAGCAGCAGCAACCTGGCGGATCTGGGGCTCGAACCACCGAATTTCCGATCAGTAACTTACTGCCTTAGCCCTCTGAGCCACCACTGCCCCAGATGATTACAAATCTGTTCAGTTTCTGTAAGAAGAACTTTACTTTTACTTTGTAAAGTTTCTGGTAGTAGTCTCCATGGTCAGCATTTTATAATTGTACTGGAATGAAGACAACTTTGAGTGTGTAATAACTTGACAAGCTACATTTTTGGCTTATTACCTTCGAGCAGTTGCTACATCCCGCAAAACATAGCAGACAGGGAGAAATACATTGTCTACATCAGCATGTGACTTCCTTCAAGACCATCACCACACGTGCAAAGCACAAACCGTGGATGACTGCTGGAGTGTGCGTGCTGTGAAGAATGCCGTCGGCTCTGACAAACAAGGAAGGGACAATCTGTCCCGGGCTATCTTAGTGGCAAAGTGCAACTAAACAGAAAGCATCCATATTTCACTTCCTAAACACCAAGGAGCCATGGAATGGCCATCACGGACAAAGCCATACCACATAACACCTCCCTCAAGACCACCCCAACTTCTTCAAGTGCTTCAAGTTGTCACAACAAGTGTCTAGTCATAAAATACATAAAAAACTGTCTACCTACCACACCAGACCCGTACCGTTCCAAACACTCAATGGACTATGATCTATTTACTGCCATTCATCTTGCTATGATGTACCTGGACAAAAATGGCAATTATTTCGGGATGCTGTCTAGATTTTAGTTCCGTATTCAATACAATAAATCCACTCATTCATCTTCTATACTGTTTTATCCTGTATCTAGGGTCACAGGGGACCTGGAGCCTAATCCTAGGAGACTAAGTTAGCCTAATCTCCATGTCTTTGGACTGTGGGAGGAAACCGGCTTACCTGGAGGAAACCCACTGTGCACGGGGAGAACAGGCAGACCTTGGATGTGCAAGGCGACAGAGCCAACCACTAAGCCACTGTGCCGGCCACAATCATGCCAAAAAAACCAATAACAAATCTGAGTCTGTTGGGGTTGGACAACTCGGTCTCAGCAACACTTTCAAAGAACTGTGCGCTTACTCCCCTGCTGTTAACCCTGCTGACTAACGGCTGTGCTACAAAGCACAGTTCGAACCACAGCCGTAGGCGTGACAATGGGCAACAATGATAAGTGAACAGAAACCAGCTCACAATATCTCTGACTAAAAAAGATGATTGTTGACTTCAGGAGGACCTGAGTAGACTACTCTGAACAACTATGGAGAGACACAAAAGCTCATGACTGAGGGTTTCGCACCTAGCCAAGCCTGTCAATAACAAGCCAAGAAAGCCAAGTGGCCACTCCAAACTCTCCACTTCCATCCCCAAATCCTTTTTAGTTGGAGAATAGGGACAATCCTAACCAGCTGTGAAATCTCCCTCTTTTTAATCATGTGAATAGCTAGTGGATGAGACATTACAGTAGAGCCACGACTGCATGGGAACACAGTCAATGTAAATAGTGACACCCAAAAAAGCTTTTATTTTCCACATCTGTTCAGGGTGTCATCCTCTCAGTAAGATGCATGTGTGGAGCTCTGCAAAAGCAGAAGCTAAGGCTTAGTGCAAACCACATGGCCGCATCGTTCGAATTCCTGTGATTCCTCCTGGTGAGGTCACTCTCATTGTGCACAGTCAGTTATCATGCATACTGTAGTTTTGACGATTGTGTATTCTGTGATCAATGCACATTCATGCAAGCGAATCTACAGTACAATGATCTTCTTGATGGATTTGCAGCATGATGAAATTCTACAGGGAGGGGTGTTGGCTGAACAGTGAATGAGGGTCTGTACACGCACCGGCTCATTGCGTCATGTCAGAACCCACGCTCGATGACTTGACTCTAAACTCTGACCTACACATTCTCCCAGAGCAGGAAGTGGACATCCTCAGTGGGGTTTACTCATATGATGGAATTAAATGCAGTTTTATACTGGGAAATTAAAAAAAAAAATTATACAGGTTTTTACATTTTTTTACATTTAAATTTTATTTCACAAAATGCATTCAACTTGAAGTAACCATTTTCTGTACATTTTGTTTAATACTGTTCTTGAGAAGGTGGCATGATGCTGTAGCACTATCAGCTTAAACCTCCAGGGTTGAGGGGTTGATTCCCACCTTGGTTCTGTGTGCATGGAGTTTGCATGGTGTCACCATGCTTGGTGGGTTTCCTCTGGGTAAACTGATTTTCTCCCACAGTCCAAAGACATGCAGATTAGGGTAACTGGCCATCCAAGGTGTACGGCACTTTGTGCCCTAAGACTCCTGGGATAGACTTCAGCAGCCAGGACCCTGTATACAGGATAAAGACAATGGTTGAGTGAGTGTTGTTGAGAACTTTAGGAAGCTCCATCACCTTCAACATGATTGCTTTTTGTTGTGTGAAAACTTCCCAACCAGTCTTTTATTCAAGAAATCCAGTTGCAATTTGCATGAGAATTTTTCTTTTGCAGCATTTATATCTAGATCTTTGAAAAACAGGGTCAATATAAAGTAGTATATGATAACTAAACATTTTGAACATATCTTGATTACATACACTACCAATCAAAAGTTTGGACACACTTTCTAATTCAATGGTCTTTCCTGATTTGTATTTCTTTCTACGCTGTAAAACAATGCTGAAGGCGTCCAAAATATGCAAATAAACGTCTTTGAACAGTTAATATTGAGATGTGTCTGCTACTTACTGTATGCTCTGTAAAGCCTTCGTAATGGCTCTAATCTGAGGTGCTGTTGAGAGGTGATTTCTGAGGCTGGTATCTCTAAACGCTTCTCTTCTTCGTTAGAAGTACGTTTTGATCTTGTTTCCTGGGATGGTCTTCCTGTGATGAGAACAACTGACCTTTGTGTCTTAAAATAACAACTGACTGTTGTTACTTAATTACCTAATGCCATATGTGATTCTTCCCCATATGTGAAAATCCCCAGTATTGTTGTAGAATGTAGAAAAATAAATCCAGACTTGTGTTCAAACGTTTGAGTGGTACTGTATGAAATATGAAATAATGTATTCAGGTTATTCGGACCAGTCAGGTAGAATAATATATAAAAACAATAGAAAAATTGTCTAATTATTTATATTCTGAATATGAAGTCTAATTATTGCTAGGATATTCTTATCACATTCTTATCATGTTTTTAGCCATGTGTTACATTTCTCACTAGCGGTACCTAAATATACATCAGATAAGCCTTTTTAACAACATGGCAAATACGGAAAAAACAAGCATGAGTTTGGTCACTGCTGCAGTTAATCACTTTAAAAGAGACGCCCTGCCATGGTGCTTGATTTGCACCGGAGACGGCAGTTTAAATTGTGTATAAGCACTTCAAGTATACGGACTTTGCCCCAGGATCGTTTTGGCTCCAGGGCCTTTTCCTGTGCAGTGATGAATTTCTAGTCTGCCTGAGCTGTGATTGGCTGCCTGACTGTGAACAAGACAAGCCAAGGATAGGAGGAGGCAGGTTCAGCAAGAGTCTCACTCTCTCTCTCTTCCTCTCTCCAGCTTTTCCACGGGTTAAGTTGCATCACAGTTAAGAGGTTTACAGTCTTGCTGAGGAGAGGACAGCATGCAGGAGTCCACCTGGCCAAAAGGCAAGTACCAGTAGATTTAATCGTAACATTATGCTTGTCTTTATGACAACTTTTCATTGAAGTGGAATAATGCAGAAAGAGAAAAATAAAAGATGTTTAAAGTGAGATTAAAGGGAGATTATTAGTTATATAAGAAGTGCAGGTGACATTTGTTATGTTATAGTTAAAACTATTGTATGCAATATAAGTTAATTTTCAGTAATGGGCCTGTCTGGTACTGTTCAGTACGGTATATAGTATATTTCCATACTTTTTATTGGATGAATGATATTATAAATACTGTGCAACTGTATTACAGTTAGGTTTTTATTATTTAGCTTAGAATGTAAGTTACTATTGTACTTGTTATTGCTTAGCTTATATTAGCTATATTAGCATAAAATTTTACTATATATTTTTTTTCTTTTTTTTTTTTTTGACTTTTTTTTTTTATTAATATATTATTCCAAAAAATAAAGGGAACACTTAGTCCCGGTTTGACTTGAAACATGCATGCACATATGATAGGCATTCAAGTCAAACTGGGACTAAGTGTTCCCTTTATTTTTTTGAGCTCAATTATATATATATATATATATATATATATATATTTATGAACATAAAAGGTTCAACCCTAAACCTAGATTTGCTGTTTTATTTGTGTTGATGGTATTTAGTTATACCACATTAAAATAAATAACAAAATTTTATTTTTATACAATTGCCCTACAAGCATTACTTACTTCTCTGACTTAAAGTTCACTCTCACAAGTTGGATATGTCTGTGGTTGGTTTAATCCAGAGACAGGATATGGGACGTCAGGGCTGGATGTGGATTTGTAAGGCTAAACAATGGCACCAAGTGGTTAAATCTGGAAATCCGGAAATTGGATCATCTTGAGACTTGTGAACTGAATGCATAATGGAGGTGTCTTAGTGAAACAGGGAATAATGAAAAAGTAATTTCCTTTCCTTAATATTTCTTTTCCACATATTTCAAAATTACTCAGCCTGTGTAACTCTGATTTATATTTGCACATTTCAACAAAATGCCTGGTCCACATTGTTTTTCTCTTCCCCTACTTGTCATATACTGTATAAATCCCTTCCCTTGGATATTTTTGTGAAGTGGCGTCAGACGTGAGTGAACCACACTGAGAGACCGTAAACACTTGGATGGAGAAAACATATGGCCTTGAGAGAGAGAGGAACAAGAAGATAAAAAAGGGAAATGTGGTTTTGAACAGTTTTAACACATGCCATGCCAGAGATAATAGAATTGTAAAAAAAAATAAAATATCTGAGTTTACAAGCCTCTGGGTGTGTCTGACCCTTTTAGTGACCACAAATTTGCCTCTTTCTTTTTTTATTTTTGTTTTTGCTTAAGCAGACTTATTTTCCTGGGCCAAATGAGGCGCTGCTTTAAACGAGTATAGCAGCAATTTGTCAGTCTGGGTATTATGGACGTCTTTCTCATATACTTCTGAGCAATTTTCTGAGCTGTCTTTTGTTTTTACTGCTTTTACCCAAAATATACCCATGTGTAGACTTCATCACATTGGAAACAGTGCTGCAAACATGGCTGGATAAGGCAGTATGAAGGAGCTTGATGGTTTTCACATGTTTAGTGGAGATAGAAATATAAACTGTATAAAACATAAAAGCGTATGAGTTTTGAGAGCCTTGAGCCTTGCTTGTGCTGGCATGTAAACAGTGACAGGGAGAACTTTCTCAGCATGGCCTCTGATTAAAGGGTATGGAAAGAATGATTATAAAATAAATGTAGGTGATACTTGAAGTTCTGTGTTCTGTTGTTTGTAAAGTTTAAGAGTGTATCTCCTATATACATTAAACTGGTATTTGCAATGTAGTCATTTTGGATTGTTCCAGGTTTTTCATTTTAGGATTCTGTTAGCATTTTTTGTCTCGTCGCTTTTTTCTTAAAATGCAATTCTCAAGGCATACATATTTCAACCATAGAACTACTTCATCAAAGTAGTTTGAGAGAAGACTTTATTGTCTGTTTTCCTTATTAAAATTCCAATTCTATTAGAGGCAACTGCTTCTTCAAATCTTTTTAGTGCTTAATCTTTGCTGTTCTTTTTGTATTTCCTCAGATTCATGGAAATGCTGAAGCGTCCCTGATCCCCAGTGGTCTTGAAGCACTCGTCCAGCCAGGAGATTGGACGTTTAGAAGAATAAAACTTTTCTTTTCTTTGTCCTAAGGCTAATTGAGCTCTAGATCCAGTGACAGTATGGATATTTAACCAAAAGAATGTCTTGATTTGGTAAAGGGGAACCAATCATGAATTAACCAATGCTAAAACCAGGAGCAAACTTTTCCTAGCTCCAGCTTCATCATTAGAGAAGCCATTGGAATTCTGGGGAAAAGAATGCCAGCTAAGACCCCTATGTATTTAAAGACACCCGCACCAAAGCATGGTAAAAAGCCAAAACTGAGGGATCTTCTGTCTAGTGATATGATCAGCCCCCCTCTAGGAGACTTGCGCCACAGCGCCCATGTTGGACCAGACGGGGAGACTGACATGTTCGGAGATGTTGGCTTCCTAAAAGGGAAATTGGACATGTTACCTGCCTTGGCATGCCCCTCACACCCCTCTTCCAACAGCATGAACAGACATGTTGATGACATATTTGAGGTAAAAGGCCTCCAGCACAGGCCTGACCCCCATCATAACTCAAACAACAGCTCTTCCATTCTTAAAAGCACTATCTCAATGCCTGCCTTCACTGCCCCCGAGCAACCACCTCCAAAACCTCCTCGTCTGCACTTAGAGGAAAGCTCAAATCAGCATAAGAACCACCACAATCATCAGCAACACCCCATGTCTGTGTGTACGGAAGGAGTTGGACAGTACAGGGAACCTTTCCATGACTTCACCTTATGTACATCCATTCCTATCTTGAGACGCCTTGTGCCCACTGCTGGGTCTTTTTCCGAAGCCTCCTCAGATGATTCTATGTCTGAGGGCTGCGTTGCACCAGACCCTAAACGAGGCCTGAGTCTGGACTCTGATGCTGGACTGAGCAACGAGGACCTGCGAAGTGAAAACAGCGAGTCTCCCGCCTTCTCTCCCATCATGTCACGCTCAGAGTCTCTTCCTGGCCTCAACCTGGATCTTGGCCCATCTATTTTGGAGGACGTTCTCAGTATAATGGACCAGTACAAGAGTGAGAAAGACAGTTGTGAGCTGTGAGCTGGCTGAGAGTCTTTAAACATTGTTATGTGCATGTCCTTGCTTGGCCTTGTACTTCTTAGGCTCAGGGGATAAGTAGCACTTGGTATAAACTGGTTGTGACAGAACGTCTACAAATTAATAACTGCATCTCTCACTCTGGAAATGCCCATCTGACATGGAGATGCAGAACAGAAAACTGGTTTTATATGTTGTTTATATTATATGTTACTACATTGATATTCTATTCAGTGGAGCTGGACTGTGACCTTTTTTATGCTGCCTTACCGTGTTATTTAAAAACACCTAAACATGAAGCAAATCCAGTGCAAAATGTAAAGAGCAGTCACATTTGCACATGATGTGAAATACTGATCTCTCCCTTTTACGCAGTGTCTGTGATTGAAACCGGTCCATGATGTTCATATATTTATTAGGTGTTTATTTGTTGTTCTTTTGGTATTTCTATCACAAACGCAGTTCATTATTGATGAATATCATAATTTGAGATGTGAGCTTAACATTGTCGTGTAAATAAAATATTATTAAAACCAATTCAAGACTTTGTTTGTAAACAGTGAAAGAAAAGGATACATCAGGAACATGAATACAGAAAAATTATACAAGGAAGATGTAAAAACCTGGCTTTGGGACATGGTGCAAGAACATCAGTACAAATACAAAAAAAAACACAAATTTAATAACTATGGGGGTGTTGTGTGAATTTTACAAGGTTGTATTCTGTGCTAGTTGAGCACTTAAAATGAATGAAGTTGCCACTGTTAGGCCCTTGAGCAAGACCCTTAACCCTCAACTGCTTGTATGCAAAAATGCTCTGGATAGGTGTGTCCTGTAAATGCCATAAAAGTCAATATTGTATGGATCAATGCTTCCTTGTTCTCACTTTGTCTTTTATCGGCTGCTGTATGATAAAAGTGTCTAGTGTCTAGTGTGCATTAACCTTAACTTCCTTCCAGGCAAAACAAAAACAAACAAACAAACAAAAAAAACATGAGAGATTCTATTTGGGTGTTATTGCAGAAGAGAATGTAAAGTTAAAAACAGATTTCACAATGGCCCTTACAATGAGATCTTATTCCCCAGGGGTCCATAAAGTATAATCAGTGGTAATACTGATGTAGTTTGTGTTTCACAAATGACTTGACATTTTGAGCCAACACTTTTATGTGAATGTAGATGGTTGATTAATGTTTTTGAAAAAAAACTTTCTTTTTTTTTAATCTTTAATAAAAGTTAATTTTTTTTGGTCTTTAAAAATACAAGACAATGCTATTGATTTATAGTACACATTGTAGTCAATTTTTTTTTATCTAGTTAATCTTATCATCATTTGAGTTGTGTTGATCAGCAACAGTCAGTTTTTAAGATCAATGTTTGACTGTCATCTATGTGTGACTCAGGATTATGAACATACACGTACTGTCCCCTTTTTAGGAAGACCCAAACAATCATGCAGTTATTTAATCAGTAATCATATATATGCATCACAATGCAAATAAATAAATAAATAAAATCATGCAGATACAGAGGCTTCACATCAGAGGCTTCACATCAGACATCAGAATGTGGATAAACTAGTGATAGATGGGCTGGATTGAGCGTTTCAGAAACTGCAGTTATGCAAAATGATAATTTAAAAAAATCCTATATACAGGTTCATACATATGACTTGGCTTGTTTACATCAAATTGCATTGCACCTCCAGGGTCGGGGTTCAATTCCCGTGCTGGTGTGTTTCCTCCAGGTACTCTGGTTTCCTCTCACAGATCAAAGACATGCAGATTAGGCTAACATGCGTTCCCAAATTGTTCCCAAATTCTCAAGTGTGTGTGTCCTGCGATAGATTGGCCCCCCTTGCCCAGGTTGTACCTCCTCGTGCCCCGCCTCCTAGGATAGGTTCCAGGCCCCCCTCGACCCTGTACATATATAAGTGGATAAATGGTATAGACAATGAATGAATGAATGTTTCTATACCCCAGCGTTTTAAATACTCTAAGGAAAAATGATATAATACAAAATACTAAAATAATTAAAGCCTAAAATCTCAAACCTTATCAATTAAATAAAAAAATAAATAAAACAGTATTTACCTTTGAGGGCCTAAATCTGGACATAGAAACTTTTACAATGCACAACAGAATTGAAACAAATTAGATGACAAAGCTAGTATTCTTTTTTTTTTGCAAAAACAGCAACAAATAATCCAAAATATCATAGTCAGGGAGGAAAAAAGGAGAAATAAATAACAAATAACAAAATATTAAAATAAATAAAACAACACACCCAGAAAATAATAATAATAATAATAATAATAATAATAATAGATTAGTCTTTAATAAAAAAAGACTGTAAAGGAGCACCAGAAGGAGAAAGTAAAACTCTATCTCATATGACTCACATTAATGTAAAATTCTAACAGCATTGTTTTTTTTTTTACTTAATACTTAAATAAATAATTTTACAATGTCATTTTTTAATGCAAGAAAGAGGGGTATACTGTTATTAAATTTAAATTAATAAATGAAAAAACTTATCAATTATAAAGATTAAATTAATTATAATATATTATACTCCTCTTTGCAGTCTGGGTTCAGTTCTCTTCCTGATTTCCGCTTTGATTAGTCTGGTCTGGACGGCTGTGTTTGTGGGTTGTACTTTGTGTGATCCAATCAGATGTAGAGTTTACACCACAGCAGCCAATCATAAACGCGGACGAGGATGACGCTTTTAGGCAGCGACGTCGTGCCGCCTAGACAACAGAGTGTAATGTGCGCGCGCGAGTTAGTCGATGCCGTGTGTTTTGATGTGGCATGATTGTTTCTTTTTTTTTTTTTGTCGCATTTTGACATCGTAGCTGCTGTCAAGCTGCAGACGAGACATTAAACGAGGTGAAACGGCGCTACAACGGTCCTGACATTAAGGCATTACAAACATGAAGTGAGTAACGCAAACTGTTAGATAATTTCTGCAATACATCACCAGGTCTTGTACACTAGCTTTCAAAGAATATCACCCAAATTAAACATAACTAAAATCCTCTTTCAGTCTAAATGTTACTCTTTACTGCAGGTTGAATATCGAAGGGCTGTTGGTTTATTTCCCTTATGACTACATCTACCCAGAGCAGTACTCTTACATGCTGGAGCTCAAGAGGACACTGGATGCCAAGGTATGTCACGTGCAGGTCATTCAGTCTCCACTCATCATCATCATCATCATCATCATGTGTTCTTCTTCTTTTCCTTCCTTCTTGTTTAACTATGGTTGGAATCCAGTAGGTTACATTACCACCACCTGTAGGTCTCATTCCTCATCCCTCCTCTTCCTGGCCTCTTAAAACAGATCTTCCAGACCAGCCTTCCTTAAAATGTCTAATGCATCCTTCCCAGACCCAGATTTATCCTGTTCTGTGTTTTGAACTCTTTGTCTGGTACTTCCACACACACTTTTTTTTTTTGGCACGTTTCCCCTCAGTACCACTCATTATCTAGTTAAAGTTCTGTAGGTTGCATCACTGCCACCTGTAGATCTCTCACTCCTCAGCTTCCCTGCTGACTTTCCAGTCTCAAAACTTGTATAACACCTCTCTTTATCTCCTCCCATTTCAGGGTCATGGCGTTCTGGAAATGCCTTCAGGGACTGGAAAAACTATTTCCCTTCTGTCTTTGATTGTTGCTTATCAGAAGGTGAAGATCGGTGTTATCTGTGATGTTCATAAATTTTTTTTGTTGTTGTTACGAAAAGAAGAAACCTGTTAAGTGTTTTTGATTCCTTACAGACTTACCCTCTTGAGGTGACCAAGTTGGTTTACTGCTCTCGAACTGTACCTGAGATAGAGAAGGTACGTGACGATGTTGTGCACAGTTCACTCGCTGTTTCTGATATCTCAAGTCTAAACGTTGCTCATCTTCTGTATTTTAGGTGGTGGAGGAGCTGAGAAAGCTAATGGAATACTATGCGAAGGAAACAGGAGAGGAAAATCACTTCTTGGCTCTAGCACTTTCATCAAGGAAGAATCTGTGCATTCATCCTGAAGTAGGGGTCAAGTTAAAAAGGTTTTATACATTAAGAGGATAATTAGAGATGAGCGGTTATAAAATGTTGCCGTTCCTCAATAATCCTGCTGGTCACCGCTCTAAACTAATCACACACCACAACATCCTGTGTTGTAGGAGCGAATTATTTGATAAGTTAGAATTGTAACAAAAGTGGGTAATACAAAATATATAATCGTTATGTAGTTGTATTGGATGTTTAATTCAATTATTATTATTATTTTTTATTTTTTTACATAGTACTTTTAAAAATGGTGAGAAAATTAAATGTGTGAGAAAATATGTATAAATCAAAATGTTCAGATTGATGAGTATGCCAAGGGCAACGGTGGCAAGGAAAATCTTCCTGAGACGGCAGTAGGAAAAAACCTTGAGAGGAACCAGAATCAACAGGGAAACCATCCTCATTTGGGTGATAACAGATAACAGGGATTGATTTGCAGTCATGTTGTGTATTAGGCAGATGCGAGTTCAGTATAACAGGAGACATGTTTAGGTTAAGTTCTTGGTAATTCCCATCTCTAAGAATAATCCTAGTGTTAAGAACCAGTTCAGGTAACTAATCATGTCCTGTTGTCTGAAACTGATTCTGTGTATAAGAGACTCATCCTTAATACTCATGTGTACAGGTAAGCTCTCTGCGGTTTGGAAAAGAGGTGGATGGCAAATGTCACAGTCTGACAGCATCATACATTCGTGCACAACGTCACAGTAACCCGAGCCAACCTGTCTGCCGCTTCTATGAGGTAAAGATGTAGCATTAATGCACAGCTCATGGTGATTTGAAAGTGCATGCCAGTTGAGGTCAGTCATCCTAATAGTTTGAAATCATTTCTATAGGTAATACAGTATATATTTTTAATCACTGTTAGCATGTATTTCTTCAAATGAATGTTTATTAAAGTCTGTTTTTTGTTTCTGCGTGTGCAGGAGTTTGATGCTGTAGGCAGGCAGGTGCCAATCCCTTCTGGCATTTACAATCTAGATGATCTTAAAGATTTCGGACGGAGGAAAGGCTGGTGCCCGTACTACCTGGCACGCTACTCAGTATGTATTATCTTACCAAAAATTACAGCCTTTATACAGATAGAAATTTTGATATGATATTTAAAAAAAAAAAAAATGATGATTTGATTAAAAGAAAATAAATAATAAATAAATAGTGGATTACCTTGTATACTTGCCCCTCCAAAACTACGGCTAATTCTTCTTCTGCTTTACACTGAAAATATTTGGATGTGAGTTAAAAAAAAATGACATTTTATTAGGGATGTAACGGTATCAAAACTTCACGGTATGGTAATACCTCGGTATGAATGGCACGGTACGGTATTTATTGAATCATTTACAGGAAAAACAAAACTAATGAAGAGAC
>JAQQZS010000003.1:21958936-21971196 GCA_030068045.1 Platyallabes tihoni | reverse complement strand
TTCAGACAGAGACAGGATTTTTTTTCCTTTCTCGTTTCTTTTCAGAGAGAAACCAAAATGACTCGATAAAACGAATGACCATCATCCTTTGCGGTCTGTTGTCGCTACAGATCAAAACATGCGGAAGATGCAGTGCCAGTGCCAAGCCCAAATAAAATAGGAGGGTTGCGTCAGGAAGGGAACCGCAGGTCATAAAACTTGTGCCGAGTTGTTGTGTGGATCAGTTGTTCCACCGTGGCGACTCCTCAAAGGAAGCAGTCGAAAGACATCACCATCAAACCACAAACACCACAAACAACTTCATCACTTTATTGCAATAACTGGGTCAAGCTGGCAACCCTCAGACATCTCACCAAACTGTTACATTCTTCTTTTGTGATGCTATTTCAGCCTTGTATTTGTTGCTTCTTTCAGATGTTTGTTTTGGGGGGGGTTTCTGTCTTCACTCTCCTCTTCAGGAAGTGTAATGAATGCTCAGTTGTTTAAAGTTCTGGAGACTGATTTGGTCTCTCCACTTTTTCCCCCTAATAAAGTCCTTTGTTGTGTTTTGGGTTATTGTCCTGCTTCATGATGAGATTTTTTTTTTTTCAATTAAATTTTTCAATTAGACCAGATGAATTTCTCTGTACGTCTCCAGACAGAATGTTTCAGTAGATTTTATTCTGCTGCTATCATTTTGCGTTATATCATCAGTAAAGATTAGCGAGTGTGTTGCCATGACAATACCTCAACATTTTTTGCCAGAATTTATTTGTTAATTTTTTAAATCATGTCTTTCTCCACACATTGGCCTTTCCATCACTTTGGTAGAAGTTAACCTCACTTGGATCATATCTGCATTTAAAAAAAATTATTTATTTATTTATTTTGTGAATTCTTTACGATTCTTGCTTTAGGACGGGACAGTATTTATGTTTGCATGTGATGAGATAAGAATCTCACATTCATCACAAAATAAAATGTATAAACAGTTAAAAAACAATTTTTAAACTAATTCCCTAATTCCACTGATTGATAATTAGGTGTCTACAGTAAATTATGTAACATTGAATAAATGTACAGTGTATGATTACTTTCATTTCTTTTCCTTTTTTTTTTTTTTAATCAGCTTCTTCATGCAAACATAGTGGTTTACAGTTACCATTACCTCCTGGACCCGAAAATTGCAGACCTGGTCTCAAAAGAGCTTGCAAAGAAATCTGTTGTTGTCTTTGACGAAGCTCATAACATTGGTAAGTCAAATCATGTTAAGTGCTTTTTACTGTTATTTCTTGTATACATTTGAATGAAATGTTTTCCAAGGACACGGGGCAACACATAATACAGTGGAAAAATAGACAATACTACTTTAAGTGCCGATAACTTACATTAGGAGTGTCCACATGGACCCTAATATTTTATAATATTGGGAATAATCATCATTGAAGCATCTCTATCAGAACAGTCTGACCCGATCCGGCTCAATCAGAATAAGAGAGGTGATGTAAACCTTTGATGATCTGTTCAGTAGGTAAATATATATTAGCCATGTTACCACTTAATCCGATTGCTTTTCTTTTGTTGGAATAAATATATTCTCTTATTGCATCCAGGGAAACATTTGAGTTGGAACCTGTAATCAGAATGATTGCAGTCGAATTGAACAGCTGACCAAATAGATATTTCAGTCACAGAAAGGTTGGTTAGGGACCCCAAATATATTTCACGTGGGTCGTTTCTCACCTGCCAATAGAGCTGGCGAGAATAAGGTTGAGACTTTCGAGTTTAAAAGTCCTAAACTCCCGTGTGACCCTCTGACAGGACAGAAGAGAGTTAAATTTAATAAAGAATGCAACAAATGTCGAAACTATTGACTGTGATCACAGTGATTTATTTAAAAAAGTTTTCCCACCCTACATGACGAATCTGAACAGTTGTGTATAATCGTTCTTGTCATCCCAGACAACGTGTGCATTGACTCAATGAGCGTGAACATCACCAGGAGGACACTGGACCGCAGTCAGGCCAATGTGGACACTCTTCAGAATACCATCCAAAGGTGAATCCAAAGACGTTTATGTATTTATCTTGACGTTTATGCGTTTGTAGACTGTAGCATATCATTTATGTGGAATAGTGTCAGCATTCTTACTTTCATTTGAAGGATTAAGGAAACCGATGCTGCTAAACTACAGGAGGAGTACAGGAGATTAGTGGAGGGACTAAAAGAAGCCAATGTTGCCAGAGAAACCGATGTCTACTTGTCTAATCCAGTACTTCCAGCTGAAATACTCCAAGGTCAGTCTGTCTGCATACAGTTGCTTTTGTTTCTTGCATTTTTTTTCATCACTCTTTTTCCATTATAAATTTATTTGACGTTATTATACACCCATATATTTGCTCAGAGCGTCAGAACATGATGGAAATTTATATTCATTTATACCACAGCATTTTTACTATAGTAGTCTGTATGAAGAAGTTGAATGGACTTTGTTACATCATGTGTGTACTAGTTCTCCCTGTACCGGCTTCCTGTAGCTGCCCGCATCAAGTTCACAACACTGACGCTTGCCTACAAAGCTAAACACGGGCCAGCACCCGCTTACCTCGAAACTCTAATCACACCTCGCACTGCACGACGCTCCCTCTGATCCTCAGGCACTGCTTGACTGGTCCCAGTATCTGTCAGGGATCGAGGAAGACGTGCATCTAGACTGTTTTCTGTTGCGGCACCTACTGTAGGTGTTGGAACGAACTTCCTCTAAATGTCCATACAGTTGCATAACTGGCAATCTTTAAGTGACGACTAAAGACTTGGGTATTTAGGTTAACTCTCCATTACAAAAAAAAAAAAAACAATGTTTGACTGATGGTACTTTTAGAAACCTAGTAATCCAGTGTAAAGATGTATCTAATTGAAACTTCAAAGAACTTTTGTAAGTCGCTCTGGATTAGAAAATTTGAAAAATGCCGTAAATATAAAGCAGATATGTAACATTTCCATCCTAAAAAAAGCTTTGTGAGACTCGTGTAAAACGTGCCATTTACATTCTGTAAGTCCATAAGTAACGGAAGTGTTGTACGAAAAGATTAAAGAAACATAATTGTGTTTTCTTCTCTGTCCATCATAGTTTCACTAAGACTGTCTAACACTTGGGTATTAGTTCTTTTCTTTAAGGTTACGTACGTTGCCATGTCTGTGTCATAGACAGAATATGTGTGCTATTCTCTTCTCTATAAACCTATGCATATGCTGAAACCCTTCAGCCACCCTGAACCTTCAGATAAGACACGATAGCCAAAAGTATGTGAACACGTGTCCACGACACCAATTTGTGGTTCTTTCCAAGTCTGTTGCCACACAATTGTAGAAAATGATTTTGTGCGCTATAGTGTTATAATAATAAGTATGTGATTTGGTAAGGTTGGTGTAAAAGAACTCGGGTAACCTCCACAGAGCCACAGACCTCAATGCCACTGAACACCTTTTGGGTTGAACTGGAAGGCCGACTGCACCTCAGGCCATTTTGGCAAACGGGGCACTAAATCAGAAATGGAATATACAAAAAAATCACATATACTGTAGGTGTAATCGTCAGATATCCTCAAACCTTTGGCCACATAGTGGGGTGAAGTGAAGACACTGCATATAAATATCCCCAACATGGCTTTCTTCCCTTTATAATTGAAATGACGTGTAATAAACTTCCATGAAAAAGTTCTTTGTTTTGTGTCATGTTCGCTGCAGAGGCCGTCCCAGGAAATATCCGCACAGCCGAACACTTTATAGGCTTCATGAAACGTTTCCTGGAGTACCTCAAGGCTCGGCTGCGCATCCATCACGTTGTGCAAGAGAGTTCTCCTCAGTTCCTTAAAGATATCTTTGAGAAGGTGTGCATTGACCGCAAGCCCCTCAGGTGAGGCAGGTCTGACAAGTGTGTTTTCCTGATTCTTGGTGAAACTTTTTTTATTTTTATTTTGTGCAGCATAAAACTTTTTTTTTTTTTTTTTAATATATTTACGTTATAAAGATATTAAACAGAACATGTATTATGTAATTTTGTCATCATCGAATACATGACCCGAGCTGTGTTTTTGTCCCTTTTTTTTATTTTTTTTTTTAGATTCTGTGCAGAGAGACTACGCTCGTTATTGAGAACTCTAGAAATTGCAGATATCGCCGACTTCTCTGCTATTACGCTCATCTCGCATTTTGCTACTCTTGTTAGCACCTATAGCAAAGGTAAAAAAAGAAAACAGTCACTTTACTTACACTACAAATATTTCCCAGCAGTCTTGAGTTTAAATAAATAAACAAACTTTTTCAGGCTTCACAATTATTATAGAACCTTTTGAAGACAAAACTCCGACAATCGCTAATCCCGTGCTGCACTTTAGGTGGGTTACATTGAAAGTCTGCTTCAGTGTGTTTCATAGAAATGACCTGCATTAAAAAAAAAAAAAACAAACAAAAAATCCTTTCTCTTTTCCTTACTTTTTCCAGCTGCATGGACCCCTCCATCGCTATAAAGCCTGTGTTCGAGCGGTTCCAGTCAGTCATCATTACTTCAGGGGTAAATTGCCTTCTTTTCTGTAGCATCCCTCCTCCCACTTCCCCTCCAGAAATACATTTATTCTTTCATCATGAGAGAATGAACATTTTGAATCCTGAAAATGACACGGCCATGTCAGCCCAACTGTCTGGGACACTTTTTGTGGAACAAATTGAGAAAAATAATTCCTCCCAACTGCCACACCTGTATAACAACGAATTAATTTTGTTTACCTACACAAGAACAGGATCATGAAGTGACACATGGAGTGAATTTCATATAATTGACTTGTTTGCTTAGAAACAAAAGTTATTCTGTTTTTCAAGGATAGTCATAGTATTCTCTTATTCCTTTCTACTCTGGTAAGTGTGCTTTTCTTCTAATGTTCGTTTCACTACAAAAATGCATTTGCCAATTTACTCCCCTTTCATCTCTATAGGCTACGGACCGGTTTGTTTTTTTTTTCCCTTTGGTGTTGATGGCTTTGCCTGCGCTAAGTAACTTCTATGTACCATAAAATTGATTGATTGCTCATTTTTCCTACGCAGTCATTTCCCCCCTGCTCGTGGCCGATGTGTTGCTAAGGCCGTATAACGGATACTCTCTTACCATGCACGGCTATTTTAAGTTTTGTGGATTTGTCTAAAAGTGGGTATAAACATCCGTTTTTTTTTGTTTTTTTTTTCTAGCCTGGGGTTGAAGTGCCCTCATGTACAATGTTATGCTGAGCGGGTAGCCACTAATAACCATGCTACAGGATCCTGGCACGTTTGGATCCTGGCTTGGAGCGGATCCAGCCCAAGCCTGTCAGTTTAAACAGCTTGCGGGTTGCAATAAAAGGGAATTTAACCAGACCATGCCTGTCTGTGGCTCTGGCCCCTTGGATTGGATTATCCATCTGGACTAGAAACTTTGCTAACATATGGGCCTTTAAGTGGAAATTATGCAAATGGTTCTCACAATATCAGGATGGACCCTGTGGATTATCTACCCTCAAGATTTTCTAGCAGCTGTCACGCTTTACCACAGGATAGTGAATAGGGTTGTTCACGATGACCTTGTGGCTGAATACAGGTTTTCTGCTTAAGATAATATCACCCAACTTTTTTTAATTAGTCGATTAACATCTTGATAAGAATACGTCTGATGGATTTTTTTTTTCTTACTTCCTTAATTCGGGGATTACTCATAATTCATTCAGTACATTTTGCTGTGCTGTCCTAAGGAATGATTGCTGTATGATGGAAGTGTTTTTGCTTAGCACTGTATCATTTGATGCACTATTATAATTATCCGAATGGTATGTCCAGTTAACATACAGAACCTGGCAAAAGTTTGGACGCACCTTCCAATAAGTGTTTTTTTTTTTGTTTGTTTGTTTAGTGATTTTATTTTCTGGAACAATACTGGAGATTTTATATAACATAACATGAAATAACACATATGGAACAACTATTAAATAACACATATGGTATTGGGTAATTAAGTAGCAAAAATAACTTTTTCTTCTCCTCTTCCGAAGACTCTTTCTCCACTAGAAATTTATCCCAGAATCTTGGACTTCCACCCCGTTACCATGGCGTCCTTCACCATGACACTGGCACGCACCTGCCTTTGCCCCCTCGTGAGTGTGCGCATTAACAGCAACACATTCAAATAAAATATCTTGTTTAAAGCTTAGTTCAAATCTTACACCTGAATCTTATGAAATCTTCTCAGATTGTTGGGCGTGGAAACGACCAAGTGACACTGAGTTCCAAATTCGAGACCAGAGAGGATTTTGGTGAGTGATATTACCTGAATCTTTATGTTATATTAATTCCCACATCGTAAAGCTTTGTGTTAATGCACTGTACGGCACAGCTGTGATCCGGAACTATGGGAACCTGCTTCTGGAAATGTCGGCCATCGTGCCTGATGGGATCGTAGCGTTTTTCACCAGCTATGTGTACATGGAAAACATTGTGGCTTCATGGTATGAGCAGGTATGCAAAAAAAAAAAAGTAGTACTGCTATTAGTTCTGTAGCTGTCAAGTAAGTGTTATGAATGTCTCTGATTTGTGTTTTTTTTTTTTTTTTTTTTTTTCTTCTGGACTGCAGGGAATTCTGGAAAACATCCAGAGGAACAAGCTTATTTTCATAGAGACACAAGATGCAGCAGAGACCAGCATGGCTCTAGAGAAGTACCAAGAGGTCAAGAGACTGTTTGTTTAAAAAAATTTTTTCTCAAAATTGCCAGTTTCGAAATAGAAAATATTTAGTGCTTCTCATAATCTGCTGTTCCAGGCTTGTGAAAATGGCAGAGGCGCCATCTTGCTCTCTGTGGCCAGAGGTAAAGTGTCTGAAGGAATAGACTTTGGTACGTATCCCGCTAACACATCAGCTATATGACTTTGGAACATTTATCCGAATAACATTTTATACTATATACTGTAATGGATTTACATTGCCTCTATTTGACCCCCAGTTCATCACTTTGGGCGAGCTGTGATTATGTTCGGAGTGCCTTATGTCTACACGCAGAGTCGAATACTTAAGGTTAATCCTTTTGTCACACTGCATCCTGTATAATGTCCCGGTTTCTACTTGATATCAGCAGTGGAATAATTCAGCGCCGTTCCTTGCTCCTTCAGGCTCGTCTAGAGTATCTGCGAGACCAGTTTCAAATCCGTGAGAACGACTTCTTGACTTTCGATGCCATGCGCCATGCAGCTCAGTGTGTAGGCAGAGCCATCCGAGGCAAGACCGACTACGGCCTCATGATTTTTGCAGACAAGGTGATCATATCTTCATTGTGTTAAACGCCTGGTCAATTAAGGTTAGGCGTCTGCCTTCAGTCACTTCAGCCGTCTGGTTTCCTTTCTCAGCGTTATGCCCGAGCCGACAAGCGAGGTAAACTTCCCCGCTGGATTCAGGAACACATCACAGATGGCAGCCTTAACCTGACTATCGACGAGACAGTGCAGCTTGCCAAGCACTTTCTGCGGCAGATGGCACAGCCATTTAGACGGGTAGGTCCAATTTCCCTCTTCAAACGTGTCCAAGAACAGTATGTACACTATCCAAGTATGATTTATACAAGATTTTCTTTCTAAGTGAGATATATATTTTTTATTTATTGTAGGGATGATACTTTTGAAAATTATAAAATAGAATTATTTTTTTTTTACAGGAGGACCAGTTGGGCCTGTCTCTGCTGACCCTGGAGCAGCTGCAGTCTGAGGAAATGCTGCAGAAGATTTCTCAGATTGCCCAACAGGTGTAATGCTTGTGATCAGAATGGAAACGTGCTTAGACTTTGACACATGTACATATTTTTAAAATGTTTTTCACTCAACACAATGTCAGTAATAAATACTGATTATTTCTACAAACCCACTGGCATGACTGTGCACTTTATTATGAAACAGAATACTTTATCTGTTTTTTTTTATTATTATTTTTTAATTAAAAATTTACTTTTAGTCATTTACTAGTTATTACACAAATTAAGTCTTAAATGCTTTTCGTGTTCGTTCACGGCTGTACCTCATGCAGAAGTCTGAGTGCTTAGAAATCTATGCCAAGTTCACTCTCTTGGACGCCTTTTCATAGATGGCTGTGGATTTGAACTTGCAATTTGCCAATGATGGGTCAAAGGCCATTGTTAATGATATGAAAGGTTTAATTTCTCCATACTGAGTCTGTACATCAACTTTTCACATGAATAACTCCGATTACAGCAATACAATTTAAAACCAATTTACATTTGACATGAAGCAGAATCTACAGTAAATCACCTAACTCTCCATTTTCAAATCAATCGAGAAATGAAGTGTCTTATTTTACAATTTGAGTGTTTAAAAGTTAGTTTTAATAGGAATTTGACTTTGGAATGCAGAGCATAAAATGTGCCATATTGATTTAAACAGCTCTTCAGAAACACTTTAATAAAGTAATATTATAATGCAGCAGGCTTGCAGCGTCAGGAAGAAAAAAACTCGCCATGTTTTTTTGTCAAATGCAATGTTGTATACACCATCTGCTCCCGCTGAGGAATCTTTATTTAGAGCGAGTTTTGTGTGGTCCACCTAACCTTCATTTGAGATAAATACTTTCTCGGTTATAAACTTGATTCATGCAGCTGTACAGAGACAGGAGCAGGAACTTGGCTTAGAAACAGATTAACTTTCTCCACTTAAAGAACTCCGGCGCGCTAAACTCTGAGTGCTGGAGCTGAGAGTACGGCTGTCTGTAAGCCTGTTGATATTCTGGAAGAAATAAAAATAAACAATTAACAAAATTCAATTCAATTCAATTTTATTTGTATAGCGATTTTAACAATTGTCATTGCCTCAAAGCAGCTTTACACAATCAAAAGAATTATTTAAGTTTGTATAGAATGTGAATGCGTATGAATCAAAATTCAAAATGGACTCAATTAAATGGAATGAATAGAATATAGCCAGTATCCCTTGTTACATAGTGCAACTAGAGAAAACAGCAAAATGGCATAATTTAAACTTTACTTGTTGATACCCTAGTAATTAATGTCTAAATGCAGGAAAAGTGGCAGTGTATTGGTCAGATCTTACCCTTAACCTCATGTCCTGAGTCTCTCTTGTTCCTACATTCAGCACATTGAGGGAATTTGCCCTTTTCATTCTGTTAAAAAGAAAATACAAAATGCATCAGACCTTGATAAACTCATCCAAGAGCCTTAGAGTTAATATTCATGGAAACCCTGCACATTTCTCGATATTCAGCGTGCACCCATACAAAGTGTACAGACAAATAATAATATTAAGAATTTTATTAAAAGTACCCAGGATTGCGAGGTGCTGTTTCTTGTGTTCCCGCCCCTTTTAGCTTCTTAACCAGCTTTTCACTGCTCCGCCTCAAAGATTCCCGGAGCTTTGTAAAAGAACCACTGCGCTTCAAACTTTCCTACACCCAGAAAGACACGTTATTAGAAATGTGGTGTGGACAAGTCAAAGATATAAAAGAATGCTGAGCGTACCGGTCTAGAGCTTCCCTCCGCGGTGTGAAACCAAACTGGTCTTCCTTCTCCTGAATGTAAGTGAGAGAACGATTAAAGGAAGAAGAATTTAAAGATTATAACCAAAATGTTTTTTTTTATACTGTCTTCCAGCACAGAAATTAATTTATTATGAGGCTAAAGTGCAAATCCAACATGCAATTCAACAGTTTTTATGTCTGTATTAGGAAGTTTTAGGTGGGTTACAAGGCAAACCACAGGGTTATATTAACGTAGTAATAACTGATAACAGATATAACAGACTGTATAGTAATAACTGAAACAGGTAGACACTCCACAAGCACGTTTTACTCACTCACTCATCTTCTATACAGCTTAATCCTGTATACAGGGTGGTGGGGGGGCCTGGAGCCTATCCCAGGAAACATATGGCATATGGCGGGGTACACCCTGGACATACACACTACAGGCAATTTTTGAATAAGCCTAATGTGCATGTCTTTGGACTGTGGGAGGAAACCGGAGAACCTGGAGGAAGCCCGCCAAGAACTGGGAGAACATGCAAACTCCATGCACACAGGTGGGAAGCGAACCCGGGCCCTGGAGGTGCAAGGCGACAGTGCAAACCACTAAGCCAAGTATGTTTACGTGTTTGCAATTTCTTGTACGATGAATTTTCTGTGAGGGGATATTCATTTAGCATCTTTAGCCTTAGAGTGTCCAGTTTAGCACTCAGTCAGAGGTAAAGCTAAGGCTTACTGATAGTTTCTAACATACAATGGGGTGCTTATCATGCTACAAATGTCTTGGATACATGCTACAGTACTTCCTGCTTAGTATTCTTATGTTTTTTTTCTATTCTTTTCTGTTGTAGAATATGCCAGTCACACCAGTTGTTTTGTTTTGATGAGAAGGTTCCAGTGCAACACAGTGTGCTACTTCCTGTTAGCACCTGCACTACAAAGCTAAAAATCTGCAGTGCAGAACAAACACGCCTTGTTTGGCAGGGTCAAGCTCGGTTAGTTCGCCTTGATGAGTTTCTCAGGGTGTCAGAAACACAAAGTGTTTCATATTACACAACTACACTCTGCTCAGTAAGGCTAACTAGTTTTTTCCCCTACTTTATACTCCCTTTTTAAATGGGAAGATTTCTACTAACAGGACTGTAATTACTGTATATCACAGTTTGCACATAAACCTCACTGTCATTATTCCAACACAACCGAGCCAACACAGATCTGTCACTAACTATTTTACATTATTCTGGTCACATATTATAAGTGTGGCCCGGTGGTTCTTAACCCTGGTCCTGGATGACCCTTTGCCCTGAGCGTTTTATTTTTTTCTCAGCTTCTAGCACACCTGATTTTATCTAAATCATCTAATTAACAGCTTTTTCTGGATTGGTGATCATGTGAGAGGGCAAAGTACAGGACAAGGGTCCTTTATAAATTAACAGTTTTGTTGAGATGGGTAACGTTTACCCTCCACTGATCCGAACTCCTTCTCATGAGCACGTGTCAGGATCTCTTTATAGAGAGCTTCAGCTTGTCTGTACTTCCCTTGCTTGAGGTAGCATGAGGCCTGTTAATTAAACACATACAATTTCTTTATATAGCTGCTGTATACATTTCTCCTCTCGGGCAACTCATAAGTCAAATGTCTCACTAGTCCTTACCAGGTTATTTTTGGTTTTGGCCACATTGGCATCATCTGCGCCCAGCCGATTCTGGTAAATTTGCAGCGCTCTCTTATAGTAGTCCTCTACCTCCTGGTACTTGCCCTGGTTCTGGCATAGCAGAGCCAGATTATTGAGCTGTTTCGCTACATCAGGGTGGTCTTTCCCCAACACCTACAGAAACAGCAGTATTATATTCTCATTAAAAACGTCCCAACGCAAAATTATGAGAGACTGATAGAAATGGCTTATTTTATTACAAAAGCTAAATATGCATTTTTTTGCTTGCTCACAGAGCTCATGGTAAGTCTGCATATATACTGTATATATATATATATATATATATACACACACACACACACATACAATATATGCTGTACAGCCATGGTCAAAAGAAAAACAACCCCACACATGAATTCAAGATGCTTTACTGTTGGCATGACACAGGAGTAATGATAGTGCTCACCTTTTCTTCTTTTTCTTCACCATATCTTTATACCCCAAACAATTGGATTCATTAGAGAAATTAATTAATTAGTTTTTCCTGTAGAGAAGTGGCTTCTTTGCTGTCCTTCTTGAAATGTATCTAGGTGAGTGCTGCCATCAGTCCTTTGGCATCTTAACGATAAAGCATCCTGAGACCACTCATGTGTGAGGTACTTTATCAGCCAAGGAAGTGGGCTCACTCACAATTTTTCATAAGAACATAGCCATGAATGATGAATGGTACAAAAACACCCTCTGAAAGCAACTTCCTCAAACCATCCAACTACAGTTTGATGATGAACAATGCCTTTTCCAGCATGATGGATCATAAGAAGGTAAGTCATAACTAAATGGCTCGGGGAACAAAACATAGAAATTTTGGGTCCATGATCAGGAAACTCCCCAGATCCAATTGAGAAATTGTGGTAAATCCTCAAAAGGCGGGTGAACAAACAAAAACCCAGAAATTCTGACAAACTCCAGACATAGATTATGCAAGAATGGGCTGCAATGTCACATCCGAGCCCCCTCAGTCCTGGGGAGGAAGGTCGGGCTCGCCGGATTACTAAGCCGATGCTTTGTCTCC
>JAQQZS010000003.1:21941858-21952967 GCA_030068045.1 Platyallabes tihoni | reverse complement strand
ACAATATATGCTGTCTCATATTATTTATAGTTCTTTAAATTCTTATATATATATATATATATATATATATAAAATTAAATAAACTGTAATACATAAGTAATAACGAGTGGACAGTTATTAAACATCTCGTGTTTACATGTAAACAAAGCGTCTAAACACACAACTGATAGCAGTAATATAACCAATAACTAATATATATACTCATTTCAAATGTTTCATATTGTCATGCTAATAAAGACCTGTGTGTAACAGCGAGATTAAGCCAACAAAACACCCGCAAACAAAGTAAAGCTAAAAGTTTAAGTGTATTGTGTAAAGTCAGCCGGACTTATTTACCAGAAACACCTTGGTGTCGACGATTCGGCGTTTAAAACGAACGACGCGACAAAAAACTCCACCAGCAGTTCAACAGCCCCATCTGAGTAACAGGAGCTTCCCCTGCTCTACTCCATCCCAGCATGCACAGCGCGGCACTGATGCGCATCATCATCTCCAGCGTGAGGCAGCAACAAAGCCGTTGGCTCCGCCCACTATACACCTGCAGCAGGTCTGGCAGCCAATCAGTGTCGCTGCTCCTGTGCAGGTGTCACAAACGTCACGCGGAACCCTCACTCCTGTCACGCCCATCTGACCTGCAGTGTTTAGACAACATACAACACAGACTACTGAGGGTCACATGAGAAATGTCAGTGGAATAACAATAAAAATTTTGATACATAAACGTGTACATCATAATATCTGGTTAGTAGATGTGATTTAAATTAAGCATGTTGTTGTTTGTCATTCGTTCACTCGCATCGAGGAGCTGCCACACAAATTGGCACAGGTTTTATGACAGATGCCCTTCCTGAGCATCTGGGGCATTCCTGACAACACAATACTCCCATTTTATCCAGGCTTGGGACTTTTGAGTGGGGTTTTGAGTGTTGCCTGGGAATCGAACCCGGGCCTTCCACTAATCCACAAATGCCCCTGGATTAAATTAAGTATATAGTAATAAGTAAATTCAAACCTTGATTATAATTTTTTTTTTGGTCTTTTGGTTCATCCATTTACACCGGATGCCCTTCCTGATGCAACCTTCCGATTTTATCCAGGCTTGGGATCGGGATTGCATCCAGTGTTTTTTTTTTCTTAATGTCTATGTTACTACTGAAACTGCCAAACGACGTATTAACATGTTTTTTCACCACTATCACATAAAGACACCTCAAACCAACATTGTTTATCTCTCGCTTGTTTATCTGTCTTTTTATATTTAACAGTGTTTTTAGTTAAGTATTAGCACTGGCTGGGGTTTCTGAATGGTAGGCGAGACTAAGCCACCAGTGCCCCTGTGTTAAACTAAGTATATATGCGCTTCCTGACACAACTCCATTTCATTCATGTGCAATTCAGCACATTGGGCATTGATCTTCCTAGTGATATATCCGTAATTTCTGGGGCAGTTACTTAAGGGGTTAGGTTGTCAGCTCGACAAACAATTGTCATTCACACACTACGGGTAATTTGGGAATACCAATTAGCGTCCCCTGCATGTTCTTGAGTGGTGTTCTTGGACACCACTCACAGGGAGAACATGCAAACTCCACGCACACAGAAAAACAGAAAATGTCGTGCCTATTACATAAGGTAAACCAGGAAGACTGGTTTTCTGGGTTTCTTTAGTACAGTGAAAATAGTAGGAGGTGTTTTGTAGGATGTTAGGCGGAGGAGTGCCTTAATGACGTCTCACCACCAACACTTAAACAAGCAGATTAAGGAGGGCAGGACTAGTTACATAAGCGGCATTAGCCTGTCCCTGTCAGACTTGCTTACCATGACAAGCTGCAGTGCCACAGGTCAGGACACACCACTGATATCAATATTACCAGTGAGATTTACAGATCTGTAGGAGAAGTAGGGATGTGTAGATTGCCCTCAGGATTAAAAGTACACAGAAATCCTCATGGGTATTTTTCTTAAAAACAAATGGCAGCAGACAAAATGACAGAAGTAAACATGTTCAGTTTTCTGAAAATTAGAAAAACCAGTATGGGTGTAAAGGTTTCGCTATGTCGACTCGGCTGGAAAGAAGACGGAAGACAGGGTTTTGGCGAGGCATGTGTGCCGAAACAGAGCAGGACTGTGATGGCAGGAGAGCAGGTGTGGCCAGGTTGATATATGAGGCAGGGCTGATTGATGGCTCAGCTGCTTGGCACATGGGTTGTGGGAGATCAACTCATGCCATTTATGGACAGTCTGGCAGTGGGAGGGAGCAATTCAGCTCCAAAGGGCAGCGTGGGTCAAAAAAGCCACCCGTAACTTTCACTTCTAGTATCTGACCTAAAGTGTTGTGTATAGACGATGTGCAGTTGCGGCTCAAATAATGTCTGTAAAATTGTCATCAGAATTACAATAAAAATTTGCTTTGTCAAATAAGCAAAATTAAGAGTTTATTACATAAAACGGTAAATATTATAATTATTTGTGGGTGGATATCAGTTAACTTAAGCATAATGTGATGAATTAATAACAGTTTAAACCTTAATTGTTTATTTTGCCAAATACTATTAACCATATATATATATATATATATATATATATATATATATAATTTATATAATATAATTTTCAGGTTTAGGTGTTGTTACCAGAGGGATTGAGTTTATTTACCCCTAAACACCCTTCAGTGTTTCCTTTCATTTGCGTGATGAGAGAGGGAGCCGGGGGGGAAGACCCATTATTTTCCATAGCACATGTGTTAGACGATGTGGGAGAGGGGTGTTAAGCATGGGGAATGTTATTAATGCATATGCATCAAGTCACTCTGTGACCCAAGAATCTCTCATTGCACAGGTGATAGTGTGCATTTTGGCCTGCTATGAGAAGAGCAGTTCTTGGAAAGAGGGTATGAACAAAAAGAAAGTACATATGCAAGGACTTTACACTCGTATACATTATTCGGCAACTTATGTAGAGCTTACATGTGATAATTAAACATAGCATAGTGTAGCATCGATTCACATCCACAAACTTGTGTGTAGGATCCTCAGTTATATAGGTAACTTCATTGCACTGTCTACCTGATCTGTAGAGGGGTTACTGCAAGGTCCTGTGGATAGGTGTATAGACTGGACTAGAGCTGAGTCAATGCAATTCAATCAGGGGGGCCATGAGAAAATGGACAACTTTGCGACCCAGCGCTAAACATAGCACTGGTAACCCGACAAGGCGTTGGGCAAACTCAGATTTCAATGGAAGAGGCTTACGTGCCAAACTGAACAGCGCGCGCAAATGACATGTAATAGATTGGAACTGTACTTATATAAGCTCTCATTATTCAAAAAACAACCAGTATTGTACTTTAATTTCAAGCTAACTTGTTAATTGTTTTATATAGCATGTACATAGGAGTCTCTAGGGCTCTTATGCAAGACAGAGTTAAATAAAGATGAAGTGGACTAAAAGGTACATATCTGGTTACATGGTGTGTGTGACACATTTATCAGTGGTTTGGCAAACATAGCTTCCAACATTCTGACAGCAGCACAGGCCTGAAACACCCTGCAAGTGTATAAGTCACGTATGACATTGTATCTCACACAGTGCACGAAATGCAAATGCAAGTGCATGAGCTATTATATGGAAAGACACCATCAAGTATAATAAGGTAAATATATATAAGTACTGTATATATATCTCACGCTAGTCATGTGGACTTGAAATATTGTGAGGATCGTTTAAATGATAAATGATGAGACAGAAATTTGCATCTAATAACTGTCTGTAACATACGGACAGGATGTTCTGAGAAACCCTAAACTATAATTTCTGTGGTCTTCCTGAAAAGATCTTTTCCCTTTTGTGTGAAGCAGGAAAGGGGAATTCCTGCAGGGATGGGGACCCCCACAAACTTAGTCAACGCTTCTTCTGATGAATATTTCATCAGTATGTATCAGTTCATCCTGAATACCAAGCAGAAGGAGCCTATTGGTGACTAATTTTGGAGGCAGGCACTGGCACACACGCATGTTCCAGCTTCATTACACCGCCTCCCTCTCCGTAGAACTATAGTCTCTATGACCAAAAGTGTAAGCTGGAGAACTCCAATAAAATGAATGTATCTTATCAAAACATATTTTTTTCCAGTAATAATTAAATCCATTTGTTAAGTTTTATCCTGTGCACCATGTCGTTATAAATGTAACCTTTTCATATTTTTTTATTACATATTACAATTAGACAATGAACCATTTCTCAGTGTTACAACATTACATCATGTGAATTTGGTTTATATTCAGGCTCTTTCAGAAATTGTAAATCTATTTCGATTGCCTGAGAATAGTCTCGTTGTGTGCCTTGAACTTTCCAATATACATACAGAGGTCGAAGCATCATGTTTCACATATACTACCCAGCCAAAAAAAGGTTGCACACTCCAATATTTCGTTACTGCATGCAATGTGGTGGCCAATTTATACATCCCTAATGCTCACAGAAACGCTCACAATTTGAGTATTAGACTGTACTATTAGGGATGAAAAAATCCATTGATGGGATAATCTGGTCATTCTAAACATTCAGGTCATCAGCTGACTTTATTTTATTGCTACCAAACGATGCTGAGCCTAGACCTGACCAACTGAAGCAACCCCAGTTCATTAAACGCATGATGTGTGTATCACTTCATGTGCTTGCGTTCTTGCCCTGATGCACCCATTGCTCCGGAACAAACCCTTTTCCATTGCTCCAAATTCCAATCTTTTCAAATTCAAGCATTTTTTTTCTGATTAGTCTCACTAACTAATGGTTTTCTAATGGCCACACAAGCTGTTTAGTCCCAATCCAGTAAGGGCTACATTGTGCATGTGGAAATGCTCTTACTTGCACTATTAAACATAATTTATACGGTCAATTTTTATGATGCCACTTCATCAAGCCTTTAAGTGATATCTGATTATGGTAATTCATTATGATTTCCCTACCACATTGAACTGTAGTTGATGATCTAATAATATCCTTCCAGGTTTGAATAATATATTGAACAGTTCATAAGCCAATTTGAGCAATAACATTAAAAAAAAATGCATTTCACTAATTCTAAAACAATGTTTTTTTCAGTCTGGCAGTGTAGTTCAATTCGTATTTAAAATGTATACCGAAATATGTTTTTGCAAAGTTTATGACACCCTTTAATTTCCATTTACAATGCTAACCTAAAATAATTGTGAGTTGATACAAGAATCTAAACTTTTTAGCTGTATGGCTATGATGCTCTTTTTCAGTAATAAAGTCATGCATTTGTAACAGTTATAAAACATTATGCAATCTAGATAGTTGGACAAATATTTAAATATTTCCTTACTACAACAACAGCAATAATAATAGTAATAATAATAACAATAATAAAAAATTTTTTACACAATTAAACTAATTAGTCCATTACTTAAGAAAACCCCAATAATTATTGAGTTAGCCATACATCTTTCATAATTATTAAAATGATTAATTTATACATATCTCTTCAGTAAAACAAAGTTTTAGTGAAAAATAAACACCTAATTTCTAGAGAGTGTTAATAAAAATTTTTCAGTCTGCCTCAAGTAGGCAAAGTGCTTGTGAAGATTCTAACTACTCAGGAGATCAGCAAGTTTTAATAAATTCACAACATTAATATCGCTTTATTATCGCTTAGGGGAAGTTTTCAATTAATCAACTAATCTGTTCAAATAAATCATGTACAATCAATGCTAATGTGTTTGTGAATTATATTTTCAAATTTCATAGATACAATAGGCAATTAACAATATCCATATGACCATGTCCCATGTGTGTGAACTAATCATATATAGTTTAATATTAAAATCACCTCTCTAATAATGTGTGCCAAACAGCTCTGTTCCTTCAAGGAATGGACTCCAGAAGACTTCTGAATGTGTGCTGTGGTGTTTGGCACTAAAATATTAGCGGCAGATCCTTTTTCCCATAGTGCATCCTGGCGCCATCTCCTCCCCAGGTAAATGATGCACATACACCAAGTCGTCCACATGAGAAAAACAACTGATACACCGAACCAGGCCACCTTCTTCTGTCGATTCATAACCAGCTCTGATGCTCCATGTCCATTGTAGGTGTTTTCAGTAGTACACAAGGGTCACCATGATCAGTCTGACCAGTCGGTGCCTACACAGCCATATACACAGAAGATGTGATGCACTGTGTTCATAGCCAACAATAACCTTTTCCAGCAATTTGTGTTACAGGAGCTTTTTTGTTTGGATTAAACTAGACGGCTAGCATTCGCTCTTCTTGTGGATTGAATGAGTCTGTTAAATTTATTTACAAGAAGTGTTTAAATTAAACTGGGCCTTGTGGTATCTTGTGAATGAAGGTAAAAAAAGGATTGACATGTACAGAAGGCAAGCACGGTATGGTGATGAGACTTAGCCGCAGGAAAACAACTGTTGTTCTTGTGAATATTCAACTAGCGAAAGGGATGCATCTGTCTGTGCGATCTGTACACGCATTCGTTCACCACCATCACTTACACATTACAGGAACTCAGCTGGGAGTTATTGCCACATCCCCTGTACAGTCTTGACCTTGCTCCAAGCCATTTCCACATGTTTGGGCCGTTAAAGGTGTTCCAGGGATGCCAGCGTTTCAGATGTGATGAAGGCAGTCAGACTAACTGAGAAAACTTTCTAGCGTGTGAAACGCTGGGCTAAGTGCATTAGTGTATCTACCTGTGATAGAGGATTATATAAAGAAATAAAACGGCATTTTTTTTTTACTGTGTTCGGTTATTCTGCACAATCAAAAGATGATTGTTGTCTGCATAATAAAAGTATAGCAAACCAAGTAAAAGATTTTTAAGTATAATATTTTCTAGACATGTGTTCCTAAGTTTTTAAGCATACATTTCTTGTCCTACTGTCAATTCTATGCCCTTTTCCCTAGAAATAAGCAAAATTATCTGAATTTAATTTACAAAGATGATTTACTCCTTTCATGTCAACTCTGAACCTAAAGCTACAAGCAAAATATTGATGACTTTAACACTTATAAAATCTTTAAGACAGGAAATGTTGGTTTTGTATTTCTCTGGGAACTTCTTCCACAGCTCCCCAAGCCCCTAACCAGACAGGGAAAGACAGAAGGTACATGGGTGGGAACAGCTGTCACCGTCTCTGGTGTTGTGATGCTGGTTCTTTCCTTTTAGAATCCAAGCCTCCTAACAGCGAGTGCTAATCTCCAATAGCTGGAGAGCATGCATGGACCGTGCAGCCAATAGGCATTAAGTAACGGAGTATATAAACCAAGGTCTGACATTTTGAAGAGCTGGGCAACCCCTACATTGGCTTTGGTGAACAGGATCTGATCCCAAGGACTGTTACCTTGTTCTCTCGTGCAGGTAAAGCAATCGTTACTCAACTGATTGGAGCATGTGGGAATTGGGGAATGTTTGTGCTAAAAGCATTAAAAAATATTTTTTAAATGAGGGCAGATTTCAACAGAATTTGTTATAAAATCATCACGGTCCAGGAGATTGTGGTGTGATTATTTGGAGATTTCCAAATTTATTTTCTGGATTCCTGACGGAGAAAAATGATTCTGCTGAGTATTAAAACCAGTCTTAAATCATTTTATCCTCATTGAATGAAATACAAAATGGGCCGACTTTTAACCCCCTAAAAACCCAAGACAATTTTTTTACTCTTGTAACTACAAGACCTTTCCAATTAAACAGACTTTCTACATTAATTAATGAACAGCATGCTTTGTATTTAATAATTGAATATTATGCTTTTATTAATTTAAGGGGTTAAAAGCACCAAAAATAGTTTAATTCATTAAAAGAAAAATTATCTTAGATCGATCGGTAGTGGTCTTGCCATTCAAAGCTAGAATAAACTGTGTATATGTGTGTGTGTGTGTGAGAAACCTGTTGTGTAAGGTCAGCTGCTGTGGCCGAAGGGCAATCTGAGCAAAGCTGTGATTTAGATTGTGTTAAATTTCCCTGTAACAAGTAACAATAAATGCATAACAGAGCAGAGGACATGCATTTTTTATTCTAAATTCTGTAAAATATTGTCATTAACAAAGAGAGCTAATAGGAAAAATTTTTTTTTTTTTAACATGGAGGTCAAATCTTCATGCACACCCCCCTCCACAGAAATAAGAGAGGTCTATGTGCTAGCTGGATAAAGTTTGCAGGCATGCTAAAAATATCATCTGTAGTCTGGTACATATAAGCATGTGGTCCATGCCCCAGCCGTTTTATGCAGTAACACGAAACCTTAGTTTCATTTAGTTACTGTGAGACCCGGGTTTACACAAGGACCAAATGTGTCACCCCTGACTGCTAAGAGCCTTTTTTAGCAAAAAAAAAAAAAATCTAATCAAATAAAAAATATGTACCTATGTACCTTTTCCAGGTCATCTAAAAAGGTGCAATCATGACTAAGAACTGCCACAATGACTATAAGATGAAGTTTGCTATGGAGGAGGAGTTCCCTGACCTCTCCCTGCACAACAACCATATGTCCAAGGTACTGAACAAGGACATTTACACCAAGCTGAGAGGAAAGTCTACCCCAAGTGGCTTTACTGTTGATGACTGCATCCAGACTGGTGTGGACAACCCTGGTAAGAATGGCGTGTGCAAACATCCAGTTGGTCCTAGCAATGCACGTTTCCATCCAAGGAACATTGTGCCTATGCTATTAAATTAAATCAAATTATCAAATTAAAATGACATCATAATTCGATTAGTTTCATGGTTTTTTAAAAATTCTTCTGTCTCCAGGTCATCCTTTTATTATGACTGTTGGTTGCGTTGCTGGTGATGAGGAGTCCTATGATGTCTTCAAGGAGCTCTTCGACCCCATCATTTCTGACCGTCATGGTGGCTACAAGCCCACTGACAAGCACCAGACTGATCTGAACTGGGAGAACCTGAAGGTGCATTAAAAACAAACAAAATGTTAAAAATCTTATTATTTAGTTATTTTGTTTAGAAATACTTTTTCTCATCACATCTTTAATTTTTTTATGTAGGGTGGTGATGATCTCGACCCCAACTACGTCCAGAGCAGCCGTGTACGTACTGGCCGCAGCATCAAGGGATACACTTTGCCCCCCCACAACAGCCGTGGTGAGCGTAGAGCTGTGGAGAAGTTGTCCATTGAGGGTGAGTCTCAGCCATCGGCTTACCACCAGCTAATTACAGGCCAAAAAAAAAGAAAATCACTGGCAAAAAGCAAGCTTTGGTGCTACTTTCTATTTCAGCTTTGACCAGCCTGGATGGTGAGTTCAAGGGCAAGTACTACCCCCTGAAGGACATGACTGACAAAGAGCAGGAACAGCTGATCGCTGACCACTTCCTGTTTGACAAGCCTGTCTCTCCACTGCTGCTGGCTGCTGGTATGGCTCGTGACTGGCCTGATGCAAGAGGCATCTGGCACAATGACAACAAGACCTTCCTGGTCTGGGTGAATGAAGAGGACCATCTGCGCGTCATCTCCATGCAGAAGGGTGGCAACATGAAGGATGTCTTCAGGAGGTTCTGCGTTGGTCTGCAGAGGGTACGTCTTAAGTTTGAAAATATTAGGTTTCATCCTTTTCAAAATCACCCAATAAATTGACATCCTCGTTTCCTCACTTGGACAGATTGAGGAGATTTTCAAGAAGCACAACCATGGTTTCATGTGGAACGAGCATCTTGGTTTCGTCCTGACCTGCCCATCCAACCTGGGAACTGGCCTGCGTGGTGGTGTGCACGTCAAGCTGCCCAAGCTTAGCACACACGCCAAATTTGAGGAGATCCTGACCAGACTCCGCCTGCAGAAGCGTGGCACAGGTATAGACTGTAACTATAAGCAGCCAAGACATCCTGACTTAATACTTTGACCTGCTTGACCCTCATTTTTCACTTGTCCAGGTGGTGTGGATACCGCCTCTGTTGGTGGTGTATTCGACATCTCCAATGCTGACCGTCTGGGTTCATCTGAAGTACAGCAGGTACAGCTGGTGGTTGATGGTGTGAAGCTCATGATTGAGATGGAGAAGAAGCTGGAGAAGGGCGAGTCCATTGATGACATGATCCCTGCCCAGAAGTAAAGTGGAAGTAGAGTTTCTTTTTGTATATGTTCTTATGAATAACCTTACCATCTTAGGAGCAAGCAAGCAGGACAAATTTCCAAGAGACACTCTATCCTGCTCCCACTCTTTCTTACTTTACATACTTTCTCTTTTCCCCATTAACCATTTTCTTTTCTCTCCTTTTTACTGTCACCCTGCAATATTTTCTATTCTTCCTGTAACATCTTGGGATCAAAGCGCCGCATAGATCAGGAAACTCTGACTGTGCTGTATTCACCTTTGTTTCGATTGTACAAAGTAATTAAAAGCCCCATGAAACAATCAACTCTATGTGTTATGGCTTATAATTTTAGCAAGTGTGTCTACAAAACCACAAATGGTATTAATAAGAATTACAGTTATTTACAGGATTTATTTTATAACTCTAAAAAGATGAACCTGAGATTTTGGAAAATTTGGATTCTTCCCATTCCAGAAAAATTTAGAAAACCAAAATTTGTCAAAAGTATTGTATAACATTGATGTATAATAAGTATTATAAACACTGCACTTTTAAGTGTTTTACCTGATCCAACACACACACACACACACACACACACACACACACATACTTCAAGTCAGAAAAGACTGTTAATTAGCTGATTAGATAATAGATAGATAGATAATGAAAAGATGATAAGATAAAACATAAGATAAGACATTAAAAAAAAAAATGCAGTTAAGGGGGTCCTCTGAGACTAGGGTCGAGAACAACTGCTTTACAGAGTGGTTCAACTCCCCTGTAATCAGTATAAGATCTAGATCAAAAATGAATGAAGCTCTGGATGGAAATAAATGTTGTGACTTTACATGAGGTTATCAAAATGTGCCATAATCAAAGCTAAAGGTGGTTCAACAAAATATTAGTGTGTTTAATTTTTTTGGCAGTGTAATAATAATAATAATAATCTTCTTCTTTGTCTTTTGGCTGTTCCCTTTCAGGGGTCGCCACAGCGAATCATCTGCCTCCATCTAACCCTATCC
>JAQQZS010000003.1:21917054-21933353 GCA_030068045.1 Platyallabes tihoni | reverse complement strand
GGGCAATACAATGCATCCCAAAGTGCAGGAGCAAAACCCGATGTTGACTGCATCATGTTTGGCCCGCGATGCTCATTTTGCTCTTTAACACTGCACTAACAGATATCACAGACACACGCACACACACGCGCACACACACACACACACACACACACACACACACACACACACACACAGTCTCGCCACTGGCCTTGGGCCACTTCACTTAACGCTCTAAATAACCCCGCACTAATAGAGCTGCCTCCACCCACACCCAGAAGCACATGTCTGACTCCAATGGAACTCGCTAGCTTTCTGCGCTTGGAAACAGAGAGATGTGTACAGTATTTACACACATCATTCAGAGAATATTATTCAGCTATGCGGAAAAACGACAAAACTGTGCGACTTCCTTTCAATAAAATCTGGAACAGAACACATTATTGCACACCATTTAAATAAATCTGTAACACACAGATGTGTAGTAAAGACGATGTGCACTTTAGAAGAATGTAAACAGTGTTTTTTATTCGGCCTCCGTTTTGCTTGCGTGATGTTTGCGTTCACAGGACCCACAGCGCTGTAAAGGAAGTGCTAGATCAGTGAGCTACCCTCAAGATGATAACCAGTCTACATCCTGCTCTCTCGAGCTCCGAAGGTCATATGACGACTGGCTGCTGGCACGCCCCAGAGAGAACGAGAGAGAGAGAGAGAAAGAGAGAGAAAGGAGAACAAGAAACCGAACAAGAGAAGGTGGAGAGACAGCAAGCCAAACTCAGACAGTACAGACGTCATGTGGAAAAATCCATGTGAAGCAGAAGTATGCCTTTATAAGCCATGTTTAAACACAAAAGATCTTTGTAACGTTCCAGGAAGAGTTTAGAGTCTAGATATTGTTTTTGGATTTAAATGAACAGAAGGTAAATGCTAGCAGACGAAGATAAAACAGTACCTGTTCTCTTTGCCGTTCTGCAACAAGGAGTGTCTATCAGTGCCGTGTCGATCTGTACATACATATGTGTTCCTGCGGGTCATGGTACTCGATGGTACGTTGTTCTGGAGGGAAGAAACAGAAATATGAATGCAAACTGTTGGCCAGGGCATTTGTTGCATATAGTTATCATAAATAATATGATGATTGAGAATGTCTCGATTTTACCTGATCTAACAAGACAGACTAATTGGACAAGATTTAAAGACTTCATATGCTGAGTCAGCTGTACATACATGACTGGATTTGTTTTTTTTTTTTAGATTCAGTTACCGTTTAATGCCTCTCACACTCATCTTCTATGCCGCTTTATCCTGTATTCAGGGTCGCGGGGACCTGAAGCCTATCCCAGGAGGCTTAGGGCACGAGGCGGGGGACACCCTGGACAGGGTGCCAATCCATCGCAGGGGAAACACACATACACTCACTCACACTCATTCACACACTACGGGCAATTTGGGAACGCCAATTAGCAGGTCTCTGGACTGTGGGAGGAAACCGGAGGAAACACAGAAGGAAATCCACCAAGAGACGGGAATCGAGCCTGGCCGGGAATCGAACCTGGACCCTGGAGGTGCAAGGCGACAGTGCTAACCACTATACCACCGTGCCGTCATTTAATGCCTTTCCTAAAACTAAATTTAAGTATAATCAAGTTTGGTTTACCGAGGTGACGGGGAGTTCCTTGCGGCGGTCAGGGATTTCTGCTTTGTTGGGGTTCTGAGCTGTGCTGACCATGGGGCTGGAGGGTGGGATGCTACGACTGCCCACTACACTGCCTGCCACCTTTCTCGTGGACAAACGCTCCTCCTTCAAGTCCGTCTCTCCTGTAGCGGTGGGGCTACGTTTAGGGTGAGCTGTGGTTACTGCAGGACCACCTGGGGAAAAAACAAACAAACAAAAAAACACATCACCACAGAGACCAGGTGGTATTCTTAACAACTATACGAGTTGATCTATGGATATATGTTAAAACAATATGATGTACAAATGCATAAGATATGCAAAGACTTCAACAATGTGTCTTAAACATCAAAAATGCCTCATTTAATAACTATACAACAATTAGTTCCACCTGAGCAATCTAATTGGATGAGAGGCATTCCATGAATGCTGATAATAGACGATAACAGCACTGGGACGTTTAACTATATGCGTCGATCTGCAGTACTTGAAAGAAGAGAGAGTTAGTTATTTCTGGTAATTGCGGAAGGATATGTGTTGGCGGAGTAATATAACAGATTAAAATAAATTGATAATACATGGCGTTTGTTGTATAAAAGCAATATCACACTACGTGATCGTGCTGTTGCAAAGAAATATCAACACTGCTACGTTATCTCCAACACTCAGGCCTACGGTCAGGTCACAGCCTTGCCGATATTCAGTTCAACAGTATGACCTTGAGTGTTATAATGCTTAATTTCAAACTGTGGCAAATCGGCCTGTTGTGGTTAAGTTGGGACAGGTGAGGTGGTGACTTACAGAAGTCACTGTGCCGCCTCTGACGGTGGTAGGTGGAGGCACTACGTTGGGGTTTGTTGTGGGTGGTGGAGGCTGAGCTGGACGAGGAGGTGGAGGAGTGTTTACTGGTACCGTTGGTTATCGGACTGGGTCGAACTCGCGCTAGAGACAGAGTACTACTCGATCTGGAGTCAGTGCCATCCTGTAGAGAGAACAGATAAATGCAGAGAAGTGAGGAGTCAAGATCAAGATCGTACAAACTCGCACAGGCTAAAATTTATTATTATTATTTTTTAAATCACAGCATCCTCACCTCACTCCTGCGGCTCAGCAGCAAGTACGTAGCAGTGATCTCATTGTATTTCAGAGTGCTCAGCGCATCCCTGATCTCCTCCCGGGAGAAGCCCATCCCGATCATTACATCTGGGAAGCAGAGAACAGAGACACTCAAAGACGTGTGGACAAGCAGTAAAAAACAAATCCAGCTCCCAGTAGAGGACAGCATAACAATTTTACTTCAGCTCAGCACTATTTAAATAAAGCGCATAATAAATCTACATAAAACTGCACGGACCTGCTAAATGTCAGATGAATTTGCAGTATAGATTATTGTAACATGAAGAGACAGTTAAAAAACAAATCTGTGCTTGTGTGACGCATAAAGTTGCATATGTATTATTATTTTATTTTTTTTTACTTTTTAAACCACCTGCTCCTCCCTGCTATGTGTGTGTCTATATACAGTATATATATGTATATACAGTCAGCAAAAGTTCAGGCACCCGTTGATAAATAACAGATTTTGGTGATTTTTTTTTTATGAAAAAGATGTTAACACACACTCTCTTGGAATTGGAAAAAATGCACAATATTTTCAGCAAACACTGATGCATAGTTACTTTTTATGTCATAAATTGAACAAAGATAAAAAATAAAAACATTATTGTGGCACTATGCAAAAGCTTGGGCACTATAAGAGTTCCAGAGTCTCAGATACTTTTTAAAAGGTTTCAGACCTTAATCAACTAATAAATACATACATACATATACATACTATATAAATATATATACAGTATATATATACTGTACACACACACACACACACACATACACATATACACACACACATACAGTGGAACCTAAAATTTGTCTTTGTTCACGAACTCCTCCTCAGGACCTAAAATTTGTCAGAAACCCAGAAACCACCTTTGCAAGCTGCTGCTATCAGCTGAACATCTAGCAAAATAATTTTCTGCAAAGTGGACTGATGTGCAAGCCTTTGCCGAGAAGTAGAAAACTGTGATGAACACTTTATGAACTGTGCCTGTTTTGTGCAGCGCAGTTGTGCAAGTGTGTAGTGCAGGAAAAAAAAAAAAACTCCTCTCTCTGGAAAGATTTTTTTGTGAAAAGCTTGCCACCTATGAACCAGAGACCAAAAAAAAAAGAAGGAGAATTACCCGGTGTTATTATGGAAGCGGACTCTCCTTCCAAACACTAACCTCCTCCCCTCCCATCTTCCTCTCCTCCATTCCTTCAAAAGAAAGGTGCGCGAACGGTCCATGCAAAAAATGTGTGCAAGTGTTTGCTCTCTCCTGTACATTTTTGTCTGTATATTTAGTGCTGTATTATTTTCACATAATTAAGGCTTTTTCAAACTTTGTTTTATATTTTGTAATATGAACAAAATAAATCGAATGTTAAATATAGTTCATAATTATTGGGAATAAATTAATTCTATTTAATTCTATCCCTATGGAAAAAACTGAATCGGTCTACGACCAAATGGGGTTATGAGATAATATATATATATATATATATATATAATATCATGATTAATCTTGACCCAGACAATGAACACCTCCAAGGGAATAAAAAAAATCAGAGCGCTAGATCAGGACGCATGCTGCACACATTCCTCTTGTGTACAAAAAGAGGAAACAGAGATGTGGAGAACCCTCACCTATCCTCTCCGGGTCATTGAAGTCCTCCACAGGCTCTACATGCGGCTTCAGCTCGTCTGACTCATAGCCGACGTTCATCCACTTATCTTTCATGATTTGCTAAGAGGGAAGCAGACCACAGCAAATAAAATTAAAATAGACATGCAAATACCTTTTCTACTGAGACTTGTTAAAGACTGGTTGGATGATTAGAGCTTTATTTGGAGACATTCATTTTGGCAACTCGTGTGAAACACTTCTTGTTCCACTCGATTACATCAACTTCAAGCGCTGGTTATTTGCCCACTCAGTAAGCAACAGAGCTCCGTCCACCTACGTTCCTCCATAATCGGAGTCTAGATTCTATTTTAATTCCTGTGGCTTGTGAGTCATTAGTGCCTGGTGATACCACGGCTGTGTGTTACTATGTGTAAACAGGCTCTTCTCAAAAGTGGAACACATCACCCAGTGACCACACTACTACACCCCCGCCCACAGACTTTAAGACAGCTTTTTATTTTCAGGAAAAAAATACATGCACATATAACTAATGAATAGAAAATGCAGTGTCTGGACGCTTTTTAAACTAAGGCATGTTTTCTGTCTTTCAAGCCTCAATACTTAATGTTAGATTAGCCGATGTACTTAAAAACAATGATTAGAGTATATCTGACTCATTTTTGGTACTAAAAGCTGTAGTTAACGGTACTTAAACAGTACAATGTACTCAGAGGTACAAAGTAGTTTACCTCCTTTTTTACCCCCCACTTTTATTTGAAAAGTATATGTGAAATTAACAAAATAATTAATAGCTATACTGTAATAAAAATCCATAATGATCCATTATTAGTTATGTGATTTGCCGTCATTTTTTTAAGAGGGTGATTTATTTATTTATTATTTTCTGTGATTCTACCAAGCTGCAGTGTGTCCTCCCTACCTCTAGGGTACAGCGCTTGGCAGGATTGAGCACCAAAAACTTGCGCAGGATGCCCTCGCAGTCAGTGGACATGTAGAACGGCACTCGATACTTTCCTCTCAGCACCCGCTCACGCAGCTCCTGATGGGAAAGAACAAGAGGCCGGCCTTCGATTCAGTTTCTTCTTATCATTTGACCAAACCTGCTGCTGCATGCTCTCAGGCACAGCAAGAAACAAGAAAGAGCAAGCTTGACCTACAACACGGAGAACTCAACAGACAAAAGCAGTTCAAGGAATATGTCGTAATACATGCACGAAAAAAAAAATCCAGAAAGTGTTTTGCAAAAGCTTTATTAATCACTGCAGTCACACACTGAATCATCATAGCAATTACACAGCTTAGCAAAGGCAATGACAGCCCCAGGGCAGGCTGGAGTCAGATTGCTTTACGAGTCAAATGTGCGCAAAAGGAACTAGGAGAGAACTTGTTCACCTTGAGGTTCTGCCCATCGAAGGGCAGTGATCCGCTGACCAGCGTGAAGAGAATGACTCCCAGGCTCCAGATATCCACCTCAGGCCCGTCATACTTCTTGCCCTGAAAAAGCTCGGGTGCTGCATAAGGGGGGCTGCCGCAGAACGTGTCCAGCTTACTGCCCAGCGTGAACTCGTTACTGAAGCCGAAGTCTGCGATTTTAATGTTGGAATCTGCATCGAGTAGAAGGTTTTCCGCCTGAGAGACAGTAATGCAAAGACCGACATAGAGAAGACAGTCAAACTAGATAAAATGGCAGAAATGGTGCACGTGATGTGATGCAAGAACTGAAAGTATGTACAACACAATAACATGAAAGACAAATGCATGTCACTTTTAAATATACGGGCAGGACCGAAAACATAAATAACCTTCAGGTCCCTATGAACAATCTTCTTCTGGTGACAATAGTGAACGGCAGATACAATCTGAAACAAAGTAACATTTAAAAATCAGCACTGATGTTACCATCCATTTTGTCATATTAATAAATAAATATACAGGAAACATTTTTACATTTTTCTACTAACTACATACTGAATAAGGAAAACATACACTCAGAATATAAGAAACGTTCAGAAGTTTTGAGCAAAGCCTTGGAGATTACATGGCCGTGTAATTTACCTGTCGAAATTTAGCCCGTGCCTCCTTTTCCTTCATCCTCCCATGGGCCACGAGGTAGTCAAACACTTCACCTGTCAGGAAGAAGGAAAGAATGATTGATTAAGGCATCAGGGTATGCATTACGCTTCTACAACACACCAGCTGTAAACAAAAATAATAACATGAATATACAAGATCCTAGCTACATATGCCTTTGTATTGCTATGGACATTTCTATTTCATTTCATTTTGCACACTTTTGCACATTTATAGTCATTACATCTTCAAATTCATGCATATTTACACACTCCCCGCATATTTCTATTTAAATTCTATGTCAATTTTCACACCAGTTTCCATATTTGTACTGTTATTGTTTATATATTATACAGTTTTTTAAAAATATATTTTTATATTTTATATTTCGTTCTCCTATTTTAATTTTTTTAGGTTTTCTGTATTTTATTCTTATCCTATTCCATAGTTTATTTCCTATTGAAAGGTCACGAGTGGTCGAATAAGCATTTCACTGAATATCGTACTGAGTATGACTGTGTATGTGACAAATAAAATTTGAATTTGAATAGAAAAGTGTAGATAACCTTAGAAAAAATACAATGCCTTTAATTGTACTTGAATTATCCAGAACATTACTTCAATTTGGAAATTTTACTGATTCAAAAATTAAACACAAGCGAATGTACTATAATTATACCTTTTTTAATTACATTTTATTTTTCATTTTGTAATATACTTTTTATAAAACATAATTGGGAAATACACTGAATTTGTATATATTTTATATAGATTTTCATTATAATTATATAGCATATACTTGTTAAACTATCTTTAAATAGAATTCTTGCATATTGTACAGTACAGTATACAGTATAGTAATGTATTTAAGCATGCTAACAAAATATATCATATTAAAATATTTCTTATAAACTTATAAACTTTTTTACATTGTAAATTTCCATTTACAATGCTTTGTAGTTTCCATCATTGGATAGATCCTTACTTTGTTTTTTTCTTTTACTTGAGATATAGGTATATGTGTATAAAGGTATATACTGTATGTATGTATATATATATATATATATACACATATACATACATATACACACACACACACACACACACACACACACAGTATATATACAGTATGTATACAGCATATATAGTTGTTTTCTTGGGGATTTAAAATGTAAATTTCATATATATCCCTTTTTCTGAGGGAAGTGATATCTTTTTAAAATATCTTTAACAATCTTTAGCTTTATTTTGTACGTTAGACAGAATTACAGCTCGACTATCTTTGGGAAATTATCGAAATATGCAGACTGAGCTCTAAAGAAGTCTAAACAGTCCCCAATGAATATCTTCTTCCATTTAAATGCTTGATATGTCGAGTATTCACTATTCATGATTTTACACTATTTCTATGATCTTACTGAAATTAAAGCAAATGTATGATTTCCATTGAAGATTTTGCTTTCCATTCTAACTGATAATATAATATATCATTAAAAAACATAATAAACAAATAACAGAACATACAAGTATCGGTATAAGTCTAAAACTGCCGGCCCTCATTGTGTATGGATTAAAGCACAGGGAAGATTGTTTAATACACCTTAACACCCTGTGACGTGCCAAATAAGAGCAGAGCTCAGGGCTTGAATGATATGACGCACATGCCTATTGTAACGTGCATCTCTGCCAGGAGGGATGGGAAAATGTAGTCTAAGTACATGTTTGATCTTGTATATGACACAGCTGGAGGTGGTATACAATGAGAATAATGGGACGCTGAATTTATTCTGTATGCACATGGACATGTGAGAGCAAGTTTTTTTTTTTTTTTTTTAGTTTCTATCTAGAAATATCTGGTCGGAAGAATCACTGGAAGAGAGAAAGTCAGAACTGTGAAGGACTTTTTTTTTTTTTTTTTTTTTACAACTTCAACACTATGAAAACACTATGCTATGCAGCAGTTAACAGTAGATGTGCAATTATGGGACCTGATGGACATTTTATTTTTGGACAGTAAATTTTTATATATCACAAACAGAGGAAATCTATATAATAATAGTTATAATGCTGACCAATTAGTTTACTCAATACTGAAATAATCAACATTTAAGACATTCATAAAACAGCTGTTTCAGAATGGATTCAACATGGAGGGAGTGATGAGACAATCAGAGAAACAGAGACAGAAAAAGACAAATAGACAGAAAGAAATGGCAACATTTCAACAGATGAAAGACAAGCATCAAACAGCATTAGCTTTTAAACATCCCCCTTTTTTTTTTTTTTTTTTTAAAGTGGTGATGCTCAGTATAGTGTTCTCACAAGGCCAGAATGAATGCATCATGCATGGGGGAAAAACAGAGTTATGCTCTGTAGTATAGAAACAAAAGGTACAAACCCGATTCCAAAAAAGTTGGGACACGTACAAATTGTGAATAAAACAGAATGCAATGATGTGGAAGTTTCAAATTTCAAAATTTTATTCAGAATACAACATAGATGACATATCAAATGTTGAAATTGAGACATTTTGAAATGGCATGCCAAATATTGGCTCATTTTGGATTTCAGAGCTACACATTCCAAAAAAGCTGGGACAGGTAGCAATAAGAGGTTGGAAAAGTTAAATATACATATAAGAATCAGCTGGAGGACTAATTTGCAACTTATTAGGAAAACATTGTCGGTGAACACAATCCACCGTGCCGGCTAAAACGCTATAGGTCAAAAAAGAAGTCATATCTAAACATGATCCAGAAGCGCAGGTGTTTTCTCTGGGCCAAGGTTCATTTAAAATGGACTGTGGGATAAGTGGGAAACTGTTCTGTGGTCAGACGAATCAAAATTTGAAGTTCTTTTTGGGAAACTGGAATGCCATAAAGAGGACAAGGACAACCCAAGTTGTTATCAGCGCTCAGTTCAGAAGCCTGCATCTCTGATGTTATGGGTTCGCATGAGTGCGTGTGTGGCATGGGCAGCTTACACATCTGGAAAGGCACCATCAATGCTGAAAGGTATATCCAAGTTCTAGAACAACATAAACTCCCATCCAGACGTCGTCTCTTTCAGGGAATACCTTGCATTTTCCAACATGACAATGCCAGACCATATACTGCATCAATTACAACATCATGGCTGCGTAGGAGAAGGATCCGGGTACTGAAATGGCCAGCCAGCAGTCCAGATCTTTCACCCATAGAAAACATTTGGCGCATCATAAAGAGGAAGATGCGACAAAGAAGACCTAAGACAGTTGAACAACTAGAAGCCTGTATTAGACAAGAATGGGACAACATTCCTATTCCTAAACTTGAGCAACTTGTCTCCTCAGTCCCCAGACGTTTGCAGACTGTTATAAAAGGAAGAGGGGATTCCACACAGTGGTAAACATGACCTTGTCCCAACTTTTTTGAGATGTGTTGATGCCATGAAATTTAAAATCAACTTATTTATCCCTTAAAATGATACATTTTCTCAGTTTAAACATTTAATATGTCATCTATGTTGTATTCTGGATAAAATATTGAAATTTGAAACTTCCACATCATTGCATTCTGTTTTTATTCACAATTTGTACAGTGTTCCAACTTTTTTTGGAATCGGGTAATACTACAGAGAATATTAAAAGGAGTTCTATATTTAAAAGTGGAACTCATAATTTACACTATACACCAATCAGCTATAACATTAAACACAAAACATTAAGAGTAGGTTCCCCTTGTGCCACCAGGGCAGCTCTGGCCCTACGGGGAATGACTTCATAAGATGAAGCGGTGCGCTGTTGTGTCTGGCATTGGGATGTTAACGGCGGATCCTTTGGGTGCTATGGGTTGCGAGGCGTGGCCTCCATGGGTCGGGCCTGTTTGTCACAGAACCTTGAACTCATTGTCTACTGGGCCCAATACAAAACAGGCTGTATTGCACTGGGTGTTCGGATGCATTTCCATCATAGCTAGTAATAATTGTTTTGATTTTCCAGCATTTTTGTGATCCTGTCACCAGCTTAGTGGTACACAATTGATAATGTTATTCAATTCGCCTGTTAGTGTTGTAGTTGATCTGTGTATAGTAGTAGCTATAGATTGATAATCATCACCCTTTCAAAAGTTGATCATGCTCACCATGGCTGTGAATTTTATTAAGTTAATTAAGGACTAAGGTCATTAAGTGTGGTTAAGGTTAAGTGTGATCATTAATTACATTTCCATTAATTGTACAACCTTAAATGAACCTGTTCATTCAAAACAGCACGAGTTCTACTTATACAGTGTAAAGAGAAGGCAATGATACAACCTGATCATGCGTTCTCATTTCGAGTGATTTAAGCGCATCTTACCACCGCTGGCGTACTCCATTATAAGGTACAGCGACTTCTCCGTTTCAATCACTTCAAAGAGCTGAACTATAGGGGGGGGGGGGAATAACCAAACACAATCAGAAATTAGAGAGAGATTCCAAATCAATTCAGAAAAGCAGGTCTCATCGTTCGTTGTCTGATACTAGACTATTCATCAGGCACAGAGAATTTAATAAGACGTTAGTCAGGTTTTTCCTGTAATCAGGTATGCTTTGATCCACTTCATTCATAAAGTATGGACACCATTCATAAAGAGATAATCCTACTATACCGTAATGGGGTGAATTACAACGCCTACGCTAAACAGGCTAAGTCCAGGACATGTGTGTGTTATTCAGACATTCACCATTATGGACTTGCATGCTTTACATAGCACAAAGTGTGAGTATCGTGCTAAAGGTTATAATTACAGCTAAACAGTTACTAAATGAAATATTACATTAATTATTAAACAGGATTTATGGCTGCTTATAATCTTGTAAGGGTTCTTTCGAACAGTAAAATATATTCTACAGACCTACTTTATTAACATAACCTAATTAAATCGGCTCATTATGCAAATTGGCACAAATACGTACAAATGTGTATAATGATACCATTTGACATTCTTTATATACCCCCTTGTTTTGAGGTTTTGATTAAATCCATTCAATTAAAAAGGGCGATCCAATCAGGCTAAAATAACTGAAAGACTTCTGTGCAATCCAGCATAAATTTTAAAAAAGTATTTTTTTTTTCTTCAACTCAACAAACTGATGAGTCTTTGAGTACTATGTGTGTTTATGTAAGAATCTGCATCAAAGCACAAGAGGAAACCACATACACTAAACATACTGTATAGAACACACATGCTGAGCTGCGAGGATAAAACTGCTTTAAAGAACGGTTTATTTTAAGAAGGGTCAGACGTGAGACAAAGGAGACGGTCCAGATCTCGCATACTTGTGTACTCTGCCTCACGTACGCAGTATTTCAGCTGTTGTAAAGGCAATAAATCACTGCAGGCTCCTAAGCTCAGGGCCAGAGTGACAGCGCAGAGGATGAAACGAGGACTGGGGGGGGGTTTCATAGTTGATACGCTCGGTTGAAAAGACTCACCTATGTTCGGGTGGTTGAGACTCTTCATAATCCGTACCTCTCGATAAAGCTGTAAGAAGGAAAAAAAAATTAAACTGCATCATTAAATTTTTTTTTAGAAATCATGTTTACTTATTACAAGGATGCGAGATCTTTGATTTAATTTGGTTCCACTGAGACAACAGATTGTAATGAAGCAGTTTTACAGAAATCTGGATGCAGATTTTGATCCTTAAATGAGAAGGTCTGAGGTGACGGTGACAAAAGAGAAATATCCTGGAGAAAAGATGAGGATGAAAACCTTACGAGAGGCGGGATATAATATCGAACCTATCCGTCGTTAAACTGGATAATTCTACACATAATCATCCTCTATAAACTCTATTAGTTTGTATGTCAAAGTCAAAAAGTGCTACGTGTGTATTAAAAGGATGTTCAGATTGAGCATGTAGGAAATCTTGAGATGAACACACGACAGGCTTTAGCATTACAGTACGAGTACAAGGCTTTGAGGTACAAGTCTGCGTCTTTATGTGTCGGAACACCAACCCTGGATCAAACCAGAATGGACATCACCCAAAGACAGTGTTATAATGTTTGGGATGAAGACTGTAGAGACAATGGCAGAGGATTAATTGCTTGTTTTGCACTTCTATGTACTATGTTGTATGTTTTGCTCAAAATAATTAGATTTTTTAGACAGGAACAAGACAGTCATATGGCATAAAAATAGGAATTATATAAAACAGAGCAGCCCCCCCAAAAAAGTATATATAAATATATATACACAGAATTCAATAGTTGTTATTTAAACCTCGAATTTAATTATGGCAGCAATGTATAGTATTATATTTCCTCAGTAGTCTCACCAGCAATCAGGTGACCGTCAGAATAAAGGCATATACTTTTCATATTATAGTTTGTATACATATTTTTGGGCTCTTCTGTCTCATATGACAGTTATTTCTGACTTGATCAATCAGACTGGATGATAATAGAGCACAACAGCACTGGGATGTTTAACTATAAGTATACATGTACTCCACTATATGCATATATACTCCACGTCACAGATGTTTTAACAAACATTAATTACGTTAACTGTCGGTTGCAGCATGTGTGAAAGTAGGTTGATACGGTCTGCAGTGCTGGAAAGACAAGAGAACAGCTACCTGCCAAAACCCACATTCAAAACCAGTCACAGATGCAATTTTGGAAGAAAACACATCTGATCTGAACGTTATCGGCTATGATTATGTTCGCCTACGACTGTATCAAAGCCATGCTGATATTCAGCACAATAGCACTCCCTCTCGTGTGAAATCGCTTACTTTAACATTATTTAACTGTAAACAAAAAAAAAGAAGAAATTAAATGTACTCTTTTTTTTTTTTTTTTAAGGATTTTCCCCTGATTTTCTCCCTAATTTAGCCGTGTCCAATCCCCCCGCCCCATCACTAGGGGCCTCATCTTTTCGATCTGCTCGCTCACGCACCATTGGGGGCAGCGTAACACACTCGGAGGACAGCGCTATCCACTACTTCCGCTTGCGTGAGCCCCTGATTGGCTGTAGAGCCGTGATTAATTTAGGAGCACTAAGTACCTCTCATCCCTCCCCTCTGAGAGAGCTCGGCCAATCAGCTCTCTCTAGACATCCGGCTGCGAGAGGTTACAGCATCACCCGGGACTCGAACCAGCGATCTCCGGATGATAGGGCGAACACTTTACCTCTGCGCCACTCAGAGGCTGAATTAAATGTACTCTTGATCATGTTAACATTACATTTTGTTCTTTGGGGTTTTATGGACAAGAAAACTGATCAATTATATCCCCCTGTATGTGGCATATGGCTGGAATAGTGATTATCATTGACTTAACATGGGATTGACTCGAGTGATCACATGGTTTGTGAGTCTGGAGGTAATAGGGCAGGACAGAGGTGGCTAAGCTCCTCTCCCAGCAACCCTCTGTCCAGAACAATGGTCAAAACAAGAGGGTTGGGAGAGACAGAGAGAGAAATGAAAAAAAGAGAGTGAAAGCAAGAGAGACTAAAAGGAATGTGCTGATAGCTGAAAGGCCATTTGGTATTGTTGGTGTTCACTCTTTCCAAACACACAAAGTCACCCAGGGAGCGAGACAGAGGGAATGAGAAGGGAAACAAATAATTGTAAATAATGTTGGGAAAAAAAAAAAAAGGTGCAACAACTCATGAACTCGCATGACTTAAGCCTTAGTGAATGCACAAAGAAAAAAAAACAAAAACACTTATGAATTTTTGTAAAGATTGTGAAGAGTGCTGATTTATCACTTCACCATCTCTCAAAATGTTAAACAACTGCTTTTCTAGGCACAAAGTCCAGTCCTGGATTACATTATTGCGTCCATGACGAAACATTTCTCTACTGCAACTCATGAATGAAATCCTGCTCAGATCACATACTGTATACTGTATACTGTTTACATCTTCCCGGCTTCTTATGCCAACACATTTTTAACCTGACGGAACCGGTATCCGAGCAGGTCTGTTCCTTATTTACATCTCACAGAGATAAAAGATTATAATCATCCTTCCATTATACTGTTAAAATGGGCTGAAAATAACACCTTGTGTTGAATTTATTTACTTAATGGCCTCTATTGTATAAATCAATTGTTTCTTAATTGGAAATCGAAAAACAGGAAATAAAACATGACAGGTGTACTCTTGTAGAAAAATTATTCATGGCAGGGTGGAGTGATTATTATTATTATTGTTTTAATGCTATGGAATGCTTGTGTAATATCAAAAGTCATGTTTCCACTTACGTTATAGCAGCTCAGATATGAAAAGTGGGTTGTCTTTTTTTTTTTATTATTATTTTTTTTCCCCCTCTAGCTCTTAAATTATTAAGAACGCAGAGCTCATGAGCAACCGAGAGGAATCATCCATACAAGTCTCGGTGAATGAGCCGACATAATAGAAGCAGTAACATTTTAGTGCCTGTGAATTGAATTACAGTCGTGAATATTGTCGGAGCTGGAGAACTGGAATTAATCAACATCTGTGCACGTGTAAAATAGTTTACATTTTTTTTTTTTCACAATTTTTTTTAAACCACAGCACTTATGCTGCTTGTTGTTGATCAACACGGTCATTCGAGCCGGACGCCCAGTTTGACAAATGGCGGTGAGGAACTATTGTGACATCAAGTAGGAACTTGACAGCAAAAAAAATAACAAAAAAAAAAAAACAGGAATCTTAACTTCTTAAAGTGAATATGTTTTGAAATGTGGAACGATTTAGCCTGAAACATTCCATTTCATTTCTATATTCAGTAGCTTCACAAGCTTGATCACACATTTATGTGAAAGTCTTTACAAAACTCACTCATCTGCTTGTCTCACTTCTGTCTCACACACACCCTCACACATAACAGAGAGACACGTGATGTTGAAAGGATCTCCAGCATACGCAGAGCTTACAGAGGCATTCACACAGGATGCAATCATGACAACAGAACAAAAATGTCTGTTATTTGACATGTCAGCTCAGGGCGACAACAACTGTGTGTCCTCGTGATGCTGGGTGAACGCTTTCTCTACACTTGCTTACAGCCACGTCATTTACAAATGCTGGCTATAATTCAATTGCGGAGCTCATCAGCTGTAAGATAAATAAGTCTGCTAGGTTACGTTTCCTCCCTCTCACTCTTTTCTTTTTCTCTTTGCACAGCCTTCCTCTTTTTCTGTCTCTAAAAAACAGGACTTCCTGGTTCATTTTCCAGACACTAGCCACACGTCATTGTTACTATGGTGACCCAAGATTACGGCCAACCCCATGTCTGTCTGTTGTCGCTCTCCTTCTCTGTTCCACACTCTCCCTATCACATTATGCTTCACTAAATTAGGGCAGAGGAGGACAGAGATTCTACTTTTATCTCTTTCTCTTTGACTGACGATCACACCAACCAAACACTGAGCCATCACTAATCAAGCCTTAAGCTGAATGCCTTGTTGTGTCTTTCTCCTTCCACCTTCCTGTAACATTAAGGATTTAAACAAAGCAGCTTATAAAGTTGTACGGCTTTATCCTTATCGTAGGACTACTCAAGGGCAAAGCTGTATTTTTGCTCCCCCTGCACCTCTGTAGTTATTAAATGTTATTAAATGCTGCACATTTCAGTACGCGTTAATGTACCCAAAAAAAAAAAAAAACCGTACAAGCTTGAAAACATGTCCTGAGTTGTGATAAATGACTATGTTTACACCAGAGGATGCAAACACGCATACATTTTCTGGTCTGTAAAGTCAATGTGATGCAGAAGGTGATCCCCCAGACAATGTGTTCATCCTACAGCTACTGTATGGTTCTCAAAGGGGAATCTATGATGTGTGTATTTTCACACTCATAATTGAAACTT
>JAQQZS010000003.1:21906578-21916895 GCA_030068045.1 Platyallabes tihoni | reverse complement strand
CTGCGGCAGAGGTAGGTTTTGGTCTCGCCCTCCTGGGATGGCCTTCATGAGAGCCAGTTTCATTATGGTGCTTGACATAATCCTACAGGTGGCGCACTCTAAACTATTCACACATTGGTAGGCAGCACAGCATCCTGTGTTGAAGGAGCTTTAACAAAATCTGAAAAAAATTAAATCTAAAAAAATCAGGATATTTATAAAATCATAATGAATACAAATTGAATCGGCATCCAGGTATCGAGATAATATTGTATCGGGTGATCCAGGTGATTCCCATCCCTAGTAATAATGCATATACGCAGTCATGCATCAGCACTGAACATACTGGTACATTAAATGTGCCTGCATTTGAATTAAATTGAAAAATTAAATGGATAACACATTACAAATAACCAATATATGAATACAATAATATTAAACTAAGAATTCTGTAACTACACAAATACAGATTATATACTGATCAGCCATAACACTACAACATTAAGACCAGTATTGTTTAGGATCCCTTTGGAGCAGGACACCAAAAGACCCCTTGCTGAACATCCTATCCAGATTTTGTCTTCCTTTTGCTGTTATAATAACGTCCACATTTCTGGGAAGACATTCCACTAGTTTTTGGAGTGTAGCTGTGGGATCTGGTGTACAGTCAATGTCTTCCAATGTGCTGGACCATGTTCTGGTTCTCCAGTTCTGGTTAAAGCAATCTGTGACCCTATAGCATGCAAAGGCATTCCGTACGTGTGCTTCCACTTTTGTGGCTGCAGTCTGAAGGAGAACCACATATGGGTGTGTAGAAGAGGTGTCCACATATATTTGGCCATATAGCGTATATTTTGTCATTTATGACGGTTTAGAGACTCATTTACATGACGTCGTGTTAGTCTGACTGGACTTTTATAATTAACGTAAACATTCATCAAAGTCTGACTGAAATCTTGTTAAATCTCAATTCAAAAAGTCCGACTAGCAAACCCAGACAACGCGGTTAGGAATCGAGCTAGTCTTTACACGTATAACAGAAATCAGTCTGCACGTTTCACGGTTCCGACCCCAGGCTTTGACCAGGAAGTCAAACATAGCGCATTAACAACAGAAGAAGAACACGATAGCGATAGAGTGCAGGTAAGTACAAAAAGTATGTAAAAAAGAAATGTACAGCACTGTAAAGTTGTTCATGGTTACCATTACCAGTACGCCACTAGCTAACATGTTTGTTGATTGTTGTAGTCAAAGCTGAAAGGGGGAATATCGCCACCTACTGTAGTGGAGACTTTGGTCTGGAAATCGATGCATGTTCAAAATTATAAATGAATATTTTCATAAATATCATTGTGCTCCTTGACAGAACTTTTAATCATACAAAATGTAGTTAATAACCAATTGGAAAAATCTAATTTGATGATGTAGCAATTTATTTACTGTACATTATGACATTAAATGAGAAACTAATTGCTGCCACATTATGAAGAACACCTGTGCACACATTCATTTTAACCAATCATGTAACAATGGTACAAAGTGCAAACACAGGCGTTTATAAGTCATGAAGAACGACAGTTCATTTTCATATGAAACGGCAGTGAAACTGGCCAGTTGAACAAGTTTTTCCAGTATTGGTTCAGCCTGTGCCCACTGTAGACACTATAGATTTACGTTCTGATAGAGAGTGAACCTGATCTGATCGTCTGCTGTTGGAGCCCATCTGTTGGAAGCTTTGTAGTGACGGGTGGTGTTGGCCTGTTTGAAGCAACGGTCTCCAAAATCCTCAAACCAGCCTTTCTGGCACCCAATCATGCCGTGGTGAACTTTCCCTCCCATTCTAATGCTTAATGTGAACGTTAACTGAAGCTTTTGACCTGTATCTGATTTGATGCACTGTGCTGCTTCCACTTGATTGGCTGATTGGATAACAGGATAAATGTGTATATCTGCATTTAAGCTTAACGTACAACATTACATGCATTTTGAAATAGCCGTACATTTTTACCTTGGAGAAAAACATGGAGAAAAGTCTCGTAAAGGCAATAAAAACAATGCCTTCATCTTGTAATAACATCTGTGCCTGGGCTTCGTATTTTAGCAATCTGGTATTGATCAAAAGGATTAAGCAGGAGCAAGTCCAGTATACGGTGGTACCTCGGCACACAAACACTCAGTCTTACGAATTTTCGCTTCAAGAACCGAAATTTGGCAAGAAATTTGATTCGCCATCCGAAGCACTTTCGGCTTATAAGTGGTTTCGGCAGCCGAAGCGAACGTCGGCTGAGTTGCGTGTATATCCGATAGCCGTACAAAACTTGTTTGCATCAGTGTAAAGCCAAGCAAAGTGAGTTTTTTTTTCTGTGATTTTTTTTCTTTTGCAATTTGTGCAAGATTTAGTGAAGGTGTAGCACCAAGAATACTAGCAAGAAGAAAAGGGAGCCACCTTCATTTTTGTTTTTAAAGCATCCGCTGCCAAAAGTAATCATAAATTAAGTGAGGTTCAATGCCTATTTATTTCATATTTGCATGTCTTTTCTAAATGTTTAGCTTGTTTTTATATGCAATAAAAAGATTACAGTGTTGGAAATTAGTAATATCCAATAGCTGGATACAGATTATCTGTATTTACATTATTTGCGTTTCTCAATACGAAAATGCGTTTCTCAATACGAATCTTCGCCTTAAGTCTGAAGGAGAACCACATATGGGTGTGTAGAAGAGGTGTCCACGTATATTTGGCCATATAGCGTATATTTTGTCATTCATGGCGGTTTAGAGACTCGTTTACATGACGTCGTGCTAGTCTGACTAAAACTGGACTTTTATAATTAATACATTCATAATACAATACATAATACATTCATCAAAGTCTGACTGAAATCTTATTAAATCTAACTTCTAAAAGTCAGACTAGCAAACCCAGACAACGTGGTTAGGAATCGAGCTAGTCTTTACATGCATATGAATTTAATCAGCCTCCGGAACGGATTAAATTCATATGCCGATGTACCATCGTGTCCAGTATTTATAATCATCATCATGTTCACATACTCTAATTAACATCACCAGACTTAATGTGATGAGTCTGACGGTCTTCCATGGTAGCTTGGTTTCTCTGTATCTTGTTCCTATGTCACAGGCCCTTGGAGGTCCCCACCCCCCTCTGGGTTCGGATACCCCCATTGTTTGCCTGTCTGGAATGTAGCTCCTGGCTACAGGAACTTGAATGTGGGATACACAACCCCCATTGCCCTTCACCCTAGTGGCCTCCTAAAGCTCCCCCACACACCGTTACTGTATATTTAAGTAGCACTCTCACGGTTCAAAAAACAGAGATATTCCCAATGCCGTTCTTGTCTCCTAACACTTAGCAGAAATCTGACTACTGGGAAAGAGACTGCGGTTTAGCTGATTGGGTCTTGCACCTAAATTGGATGAAAGTCCTAGAAGAGAAAGGGGAGGGGGAAGGGGGGGAGAATAAGACTGATGGTTCACATTCAGCCCTGTGGTTGAGTCTCTGCTCAGATTACACAGTATTCTACTGCCAGATCAGTTAAATGGGGCTTAGTCTTAATCGATACACTTTGAGTGATACACAGCGAGGAGCATTATCTAATGCTCTGGCCATGTGCGTAAGGGATGGCACATGTATAAATCCTCAACGCAAAAGGCTTACTAAGGCACTTCAATTTATTTATTATGCATTAGTGTTTAAAACTGGTTGTCCATCCTGGATCATTAAAAAAAAACAAAAAAAACCAGTCATTAGTTAAGTAGACCGTGTTGAGGAGTGACTGTTCACGAAAATAAAGAAATGAACGGCCTACTATACTTGCTTTAGGACTGGTATTTAGACCTGGACAAAAGGAGACAGTATACTTTTATTGGTAGCCATAATACTGCAGCTCTTTAGAGATGAATGAACTTACTGCCCTCTCTTAATTAGTTATTCAATACTTTTACTGAAGCAGCACTTTCCCTGCGGCAGGGGTTGGATTGCATGTGAGTGGAGTGTAAAAAAAAAAAAAAAAAAGAGCAAATAACCAATTGATGGAGAGGTAGAAATTGATAGAGGGAAAGAGCCAGTGGAAAAGGATGAAAAGAAACAGGCATTAACCCGTTCTGTTTGCTGTTTGCGTTCAACTGAGCTGGTTTAAATGCTTACACTGGCGAGATCTCAGTCAGTCTGAAAGTTAAAAGATGTGCTAATAATGAGATCTTCAGAAACGGAAAACAAAAGGACAGGATATAAGCATTAAAGGGAAAGTTCATCCTAAAACTGTATTTGTTATGTGTTTGGGAATTTTTGTGCTAATTGTATTGGTTGTGTTATTCATCTGAGAAGTTAATATCTGCCACACTCACCTAATTTACCAAAACCTAATACAGAAGTGATGACGTGCATGTTTTTTTTTGTTTGTTTGCATGATGCACTGAGTTACAATACAGATTTACTGTAATGACCGCGGTGTTTAACATACAACCAAAGTGTTTTGCAACCTTTTTGCTTCAGCAGAATATACAGAGCTGAGAAAGCCACAAAACTACAAAATCTACAAAAAGACAACTTTGCATGAATGAAGATGATATTTTGATTATGAAATGAGTAGCAAGCAGGTAAAGAGGTATAAATATAAAAAAGAAAAACGAGACACATAAGAGGAAGTGAGAGGGCTGACTAGCTGAAGGGAAAGGGAGTAGAGCATTCGCGATCTGGTGCTCTCTGACCAAGCAATATAGTGCAGATCAGCATTGCTGCAGCGCACAGAACTATACAGTATCTCTCTACAGAAGAGCTCATGCACCACCACCACCCGAGCTCCACCCTGCACCAGAACAGTGTCAGAACCACATCACACACACACGCCTTCAATTTAATATACAAGCAATCAAAATCTCCCTAGTCAACATGACATTTTTTTTTCCCCTTGAAAAAAAATATCACACATATGTCATGTGTTTAAGGTCATGACAACAGGTTTCCTTGGTAACAACAATCAAAAGTAGAAATCAGGCACGAGGAAGGTTATGTCAAATCAAATTTAAATTAGATTTGATTTGTATGGTACACAACCATACACAGTTTGATATGCATTGAAATGTATATATACGACTGACTGTGAGCTAAAAATAAAAAGAATTTACTACAGTGAAAAAAAAATTGCACTGGAAAGTACAATTAAACTAAAGACAAAACTACAAAATAAAAATAGAAAAATATAAAATGCACAGGATTTGGAGAATGTACAAAATTAAATTGTAAACTGCGAGGTATAAAATACAGAAGTGTAAAACTATGGTGTCTGGGTATAAAACATGAAGTATGAAATGAAATGAAATACATACTGTAGACACACACATACATATATAGAAATAATATATATAAAATATTATATATACACACACACACACAGTATATATCCATATGAGAGGAAAAAAATTATTTGCTTAGAATTTGTGATTTTAAATTTGTTTGATGATTTACACATCACCACACTGACTCTAAAATTATTTTTACATTCGTGATACAGATGAACCAGTCGATCAGCCAGTGACCACCACTCTCTAGTTTCCAGTTTGAATGGCAATTCTGTCCCGTGCACAGAAGCTTCCAAGTGACGCAAACTCATTTTGAGTTGTTACATCATCAAAAATTGCACACGTTAAAAGCTTCCAGTATGCCTTTTTCACCAAACTCTGTGAGCAAATTACTCTCAAACCCACTCATATACATACTTACAACGGTCTCAAACGACACATGCACTAATTAGTCTTGAAAATCACACACGCTAAAAGCCATCGCACCTGTGCGCTCGCAACTGATCAATACACGCTCATGCTCAAGTTACGTTGTGAGACTCTGAAGGTATTCACAAATTTCACAGTTTCTTTTTAATACTACAGGTGGTATACCATGGATAGCACTGTCGCCTTGCACCTCCAGGGTCCAGGTTTGATTCCCGTCTCTGTGTGCATGGAGTTTGCATGTTCTCCCCGTGCTTGGTGGGTTTTCTCTGGGAACTCAGGTTTCCTCCCACAGTCCAAAGACACACAGATTAGGCTAATTGTTGTTAACAAATTGCCCGTAGTGTGTGAATGAGTGTGTGATTGTGTGTGTGTGCCCTATGATGGATTGGCACCCTGTCCAGGGTGTACCCCGACTTGTGCCCCAAGTCTCCTGGGATAGGCTCCAGACCCCCCGCGACCCTGAATACAGCAATGAGGTGATACACTTACACATTTTCATCTGATGCTGTAGGAGTGAATTATTTGCTTTTACTATAAGTTGGTTTAGAAATAATAATTAATGCAGAGGATAGAGATAAGTGCCGCTCAGTAAAAATGTCGCTTTTTTGTTGAATTAAATTTTTTAGTTAAATGTTAAACTCGTGTATTTGAATTCGTGCATTGTGTATTTGTATCACATAATTTAGTCGCTGCTTTTCCTAAACTTTAGACATGAATATCTTAATGTGCCTTAAATTTCCACTTGTGCCAATCTCCTATTGAAACATATCGACGGAAGCCTCACACCTATTATGCAAATCCATCAACTGTTGGACTTTTCACTGCTCTATGGAAGTAGACTAGAAGAAAATTTGCACACACACAAAAACACATTTGCTTATCCTTAACTGTACGCTCACCTCATCCATACTGACATTTAGTCATGGATTCTTTTTTTTTTTTGTATGTAGCTTTAAAAGAAAGTAAACACAAAAGACTGGATTTGTCCAGATTTCATGCAAACTGATGTGATTAACAATGCACACTCACCTTCTGTAGGCTGGTTGGGTTGAGTTGAGTTTTGTCGATTATCTTTATTGCGACCTGAAAATAACATATAAAGGTCATAAATGACTTGAAGAGCATGACGGTCTAATTTACATCTGCCTTGCATATAAAAAGGTCACATATGCTGCTGTAAAAGCTGCAGCAAGTAAACACACTGCATCCCAATGCAAACCTCGTCTGTCTCTTTTGTGCGAAAATGATTCCTCGCGCTCTCAGAACTACATGTTTACGATACGAAATCCTGGAATATGTAAGTGATAACCTGGTCATTCAGTACTATCAGGTCATCAGCTGACTTCATTTTATTGCCACATGATGTTGCTGAGCCTAGAACTGAGCAACTGAAGCAACCCCAGATCATAACCCTGCCTCCAGAGGTTCGTACAGTGGACACTATGCATGATGGGTGCATCGATCATGCTCTTACATTCACTATTAAACAGAGCTGTGATTTCTACTGTAAGTTTTTTTACCATGCATATTTACTGAGCATTTAATGCATCTCTAATCATGAATTTTTTTTTTTCTGACAAAGCTTGGAGCTTCAGCACCATCCTTACAGGTGTTTATAATGTAATAGATTGGTTATAAACCAGCAAATGTATTAAATCAAAGCCAAGCGTTTGGGTCTGCAGTCAAGAAATGTCAGCTTGACACTATGTACAGTACAGTATTTATCTATAATTGTGAGGTAGTGTTATCTTCCTTAGTGCGGTAAAGCAAACATTTTTATTATCTGTATGTAGATAAGGAATCACTGTGATGCCCTTAATAAATTAACAGCCAACCTTACTGCTTGAAAGTGATGTCATTACAATCCTTGCTATGTGTAAGAGCTAAGTAAACTATTTTAGTTGCTGTAGAATTTTGTGTATGTTGTCAAGCATGAGGAACGTGATCGATACATAAAAAAAATATACAGTGAAACCTCGGATTGCGAGTAACGCGGTTTGCGAGTGTTCCGCAAGACAAGCAAAGATTTGTAATAAATTTTGACTTGAAAAACGAGCAAGTCTTGGTTTACAAGTACAGAGTATCATATCACAGGATGCGATTCTTGCAGGATGCGATTCTTGTTTTGATGCCGAGAGTCACATGATCACAACTGAGCCAAGTTTTTTTATTTCTCTCTTTTGCGCTGCGGAATTGTGGGTAATCATCTCCCATGCTGGGTCTCTCACTGGTATAAACAACATCCGTGCATGCGTGTACTGTTTACTATAACACTGTGACTATGTGTGTGTGTAAAACATATTTTATTTTGTGTTTGGAAGCGCGTGTACGGTTTCTTATAACACGCGCGTTATAAGAATGGAAATATAAAACATGGATCTTAAACCTCTCTAATGAGACTTTGTTTCGCATGTAAAGTCTCATTAGAGAGGTTTAAGATCCATTTTCTCCCTCTCTGTCGTTGTGTGTGTGCGCTATGTGTGTGTGCGTTATGTGTGCGCGCGCGTAATTTGACACTGTGCCGGTTCTCACACACACACAAACACACACACTAAAGGCGAGAGAGAGAGTGAGAGAGAGAGAGAGTGTGTCAAATTACGCACGTGCACACACTCCGAAGCGCAAGAGAGAGAAACACACACACACACAGCGCCTGTGCGCATAAACAAAAACATTTACGGATAAATTTGTTTTGGAATACGAGCCCGCTTCCGGAACGAATTATGCTCATAATCCAAGGTTCCACTGTATATATATATTTTGTTTTTACTACCACACTTTGGTTAAGGTGTGCTTTTAAGTATTTCCTAATTTAAATTAAATTAAATTTATAAATAAATTAAATGACCCAGGTGTATAAGACAGAGCAAAATGTGAACACACACAAACATAATCTAGTACGTTACCTCTCTGCCAGTCAGAATGTGGCGCGCCAGCTTCACTTTTGCGAAGTTGCCCTTGCCGATGGTTTTGAGCAGTCGGTAGTTGCCGATGTGAGGATGTTCGTCCGAGATGGAGGCGATGGAGTTACGGCAGCGAGCTCCCAGCGAGCGATTCGACCAGGCCGAGCCCTTGTCCGAGCGGCTGGCAGAGAGTGACCCATGCTACGGAGAAGAAGCACAAACAACATAATCACAAAACTGTTCCTTTGGACTCTAGCCCAGTGGTGTTTTTATTAGCGGCATGGAGTGGAGCAGGAAGTAAAAAAGTTCTGCAATACACTCTGTGATTGGATTTATGAACAATATTTTATTACACCGAGACGTGAGAACGTCAGAGATTTGACCAGCACTTTCCATAGCGTGTAAATGATCTGCCTGTGGCGAGTCGCTGATAAGCCTGGGGTGTGAGCTTCACTGGAGCATCTTGGTGCCATTTAAGATCTCAATCTACTCTGGAATGTGCTACGCCATTAAACTGATTCTGCACTTCGATGCTAAGTGACGCTGCAGCATTCTTTCCACCATGTTCAATCTCTGCAGGCCGGCTCGTGAGAACATGCAAGTAAATACGCCGTGGGGTGACACGTGATTTTATTTTGTCCCAGCCTGATATGCATTATATGTTATAAAACATAGTATACTGTATAAACTACAGATAAATCATCTTAGGTATCACCAGAATTACTGATAAAAATATGAAAAGAAAATGAATATGGAATAATAACACAGTAATTAGTAATAGTTTAAAGGGCACCTATTATGCAAAACTGACTTAACACTTTTAGACACGAGTATGTGTACAAAATCTATGCTTTTCGTCCATTTGCTCATTTTTGCATTGGCCAAGGCTTAAACAAGCCAATCGGATTTTCCAATAATGTGGTCACATAAGAAGATTTATCTTGGTGTTGAAAATTGGCATTTATTTTAAATATTTTTATGGCCATCAATTTTGTTATGTTGTCTTGTTGCATGTAGTTTGTGGTTATTTTATTCAAATGTCCCCTCATTGACCCTCCTTAAATCGTCCCTATGATCTGAAAAATGTCAAATTCTGGGTGATCTTGCTTTAATACTGGAATACATCCCAGGCTTATTTTGCCTTACATATGGGTCATAAATTCCTGCAATAAAAAGTCTTTTCAGAACAGTAATTGACAAAGCGACAGACAACAACTGATTTTCATACACATGTACACGTGCAACACAGATGTTCCATGTTTACAGCTAAGGGGTGAGCGACAAAGCCAAAGTGCATTCTCGCAAATTCATGCAAACTTGCGTAGGGCTTAGAACGGCTCGAACGGTCCCCTGGACCAATCAGAAGGTTTTGCGCGGTTCAATTTTTCTTTGCTTTCCCACTCACAAAACGCTTCTACCTGCATTTAGTTCCCATGTAAGGTATTATCACTCAAACCAAAGGTGGTTTCATCTTGCATGGTAAGTTCTAAACCCGAACAAATTATCTGCCAATGATGCTAGTACATGGGCGGAGTCAAAAATTATCCACACTCTGTTTATATTTAAGCCAATAACATAATAAAGTTGGCCGTCTTATCAGCACCTCCCGTTCAAGCCTTCCGTCTACCCAGTCCCCAGTTTTTGTGGTCTAATCTGTGCCGTTGTTTATCAAAAAATCTGTGAA
>JAQQZS010000003.1:21833680-21848016 GCA_030068045.1 Platyallabes tihoni | reverse complement strand
CGGGCCTGGACATGTACTGGCTTAAGCAGGGGGACACGTCTGGCACTGCAGGATTTGAGTCCCTGGCGGTGCAGTGTATTTCTGAAGGTAGCCTTTGATACTTTGGTCTCAGCTCTCTGCAGGTCATTCACTAAGTCCCCCGTGTGGTTCTGGGATTTTTGCTCACAGTTCTTCTGATCATTTTGACCCGACAGGGTGAGATCTGGCGTGGAGCCCCAGATCAAGGGAGATTATCAGTGGTCTTGTATGTCTTCCATTTTCTAATAATTGCTCCCACAGGTGATTTCTTCACACCAAGCTGCTTGCCTATTGCTATGGCTGACTAAATACTTTTTTGCCCCACTGTACCCTTTCAAGTAGCTTTTTTAACTTACAAATGACTTTGCAAATTTGGCTCATTTGCCAAATGCAGAATATTGAACAAATTACTAATTTCGAATTAAACCCAATGGAGGATAAAGAATAATGTTATCTGTTTGGCACAATGTGGTGAATTACAAAACTCCTAAGAGTGTGGAAACCAGCATGATCGTAAGGTCAATAGAAGGTTTTACGATCAACATAATGTGGCTAAACATACAAATAAAAGACTATTTTGTGCTGTGTCAGCTGTGGAATGGAAAAGCAGCAGCTTCGTCTTGTCTCCCCTCCCCACCCCAACTGAAAGAAAGATGAAACTTAAACGTTGAATACCCACTTACCCTTTACACAAATTCCTCTTTCTTTTGCTGTGTTTATATTGTACTTAAAGGGAAATAGTGATTTTTTTTTTTTTTTTTTTACAAACCGAGTAGTTTTGACAGCCCATATTGTGCTTCATCTATGTGGTATATTGATCTGGCTGTATTTGGTTCAGTGGTAGTAAAAGTGCTGAGGCTTTGTAGGATATCTGCACTAAAAATGCTTTGATTAAATCTTGGAATGCGTGTCACCATTGTGCGCTCTCAGTCAGCTGGTACCAGCAAAAACAACAACAAAAGAACCCATATTCTCGCACACATGTTTGAGAGAAAGTTTTAAAAATTGTTATTAAATGCTGATGACATTAATTATATTAGTGATTACGTCCTCGATCTACAGTATGTTAATGTGGACAAAGTTTGCTATAGCATTTACAGTTAATTACATTTTTTTTTTTTAAAGAGCCATTCATTTGTTAGGTCATGACCGTTCCGCATCATGCCCAAACAAGCCCTCTTAAATTCTGTTATCTGATCTGATCTGATCATGCTAAACTGCACAAATACCTTCCCACAGTCTACTACTGTATAGTCATGCAGGTCCAGCTAAGAAATTGATCTCTGTTCTTGTCGCTGCTTTCATTTTCAAATGAAAGTTGTACATCTAATGAAAGGGGGCACAAATCAGCATTTGGTTTGTGTTTCGGTCAACAAGGTAATGGCCATAAAATCTTGCACATTGTATTCATCTGACATATTATTAAGTAATAATAATTGGTTGTTAATTTTTCTTTTTTTCAGTCTTAAGTAACAAGGGTCCTTTTCAGGGTTGCGGTGTATCCTGTGCCTATCCCAGGACTACTAAACATGAGGCAGGAATATGACCAAGATGAGGCACCATACTGTACATAAAAACTGAGATACCTAACTGTTGCTCATAATCGTCTTGAAAGCAGCATCTCCCCTTACCTGAGAGAGGCTCTCGTGGTTTGACCACTGGCACTTCTTCTACAGGCTCTTCTTCAGGCGCAGGGGATGCTGAGCGGTCAACCAGTGACTCCCTCTTCTTGCCCCTACCCACAATCTTCAGAAGGGACAGTCTGCGACTGGTTGAATCGGCATCGCTCTCTGAGCACAGGTCTCCATTGGGCAAACTCTCTTTACGAAGGTTCTCTCTGCATCTCCCTGCCATTCTATGAAGAAAAAAGAAAAAGATCAGGATGTATACCAGGGTTTACCATTTCAAGCTCTCAACATGAGTGGCTGTGCTGACACTTGATTCCTTGTAAATCAGTACCTTAGAAGACTCCCCTCTGAACTCCGTCGGCCCTTCTTCTTTTTCTCCATGGGTGAAGGCATACCAATGGAGCCTTGTGGTGAAGGGGTGGGGGTGCCCTTACTCCTGCTTGACATGCGCAGTCCCTTACCCAGCTTGCCCAGGGTCTTGAGTGGCGACACGCCTTTGATGCGGTCAAGAGTCCCTCTAAAAGATCCACCCTTTCCTGAGCCCCCACGTCTCACTTCATTGGCCTCGTTCTCATCCTCCTCATCCTCGAATGGGTTACGGTCCCGGGGAGCACCCCCATCCAGGAGTGACCCACCGCTGTGCTTGGGCCACTCCTCATCTAAACCGTTCTCCTCAAACGGGTTGTGGTTGAGGCTCATCTTGCGGAGAATAAGCTCACTGTGAGTGTTCTCCAACTCCAAATTCCCCTTTCCCCCCTTCAGCAGAGCTGGGAGGTTCTTAAGAATAGGCATTCTTCAGTCTGGAGGATAAACACTGAGGAACAACAGAAGACAATCCATCGTTAGAGAGACACGTCTCTTACTCAACATAACTGAGCTACAGCCACCTTGATGAATGAAACATTCTTAGGTTAATTGTATGTGGCATTTTAAGCAATTAACTATGACCCAAAACCTCTTCCTAAACATTGGTAATAATGTCCACGAGATAAGATTGTTCGGTTTTGTCAAGAACACAGTACGTGTGTTGTGAATTGACTATGCATACTGTACATATATCACATGAGCTTCAGTTTATGACATAATTTCTATAGACGTCCTGTTAGACTTCCATAATTGTACTTGTACAGTTATGGCTGGTGACGAGGTTGAAGGAAACAGTGCTGAATCACTTCCTGTTCGGTCATTTGTAAGTATGAGTCTGAAGATATGGAAGAGAAGCTGACCATCACATGCCTTAAGCAGATTAAACTTTAAATAGCATTAAAATGAAGCAACTTGTAAATTCTCAGTTTTACATGTAGTCATGTGATGTATTCGTAGAAATACTGTAAATAGACTGTAAATACTGCATACAAACATAAATGTAAATAATAACGAACCGCTCAGAGTAAAAAGCCACAGTGTAAAATCATTAGTGACCTCTGAATTCCTGATGAAGGCCTATTGTTAGGAGCTTCCTAAATGTAATAATAATGCACATATGATTTTTCCATACAACATCCTTAGATAATCCATGGACAGCAGCACTATGGGAAGAGTTGGAGTATAAAAGTCACAGTGAGTGGGGCATTTAGAAATCGACTAATTGCTAACTTTAGTTTGAGTGACCAATAGTTAACCTTGTGATCAGTGGACTCTGTCACGCAGTTATAAATCAAGGTAATAAGTTCCACAGAAGGGGAAGTTACGCAACAGATAAACTCATGGATAGTTCTCGGTACGAAGCATTTATACTGATTAGCATTTTTAAAAGTCAGTTAACTTTCAGTACAAGAATGCAATTTGTAGAGGTTTCGTTTGATTAGAATAAAGCAAATTTTTTGCAATAGTTAAGAGGGAAGTGGGTGCAGCTGCTTTTGTGAAAATAGGGAAACGTAATGCAATGTCCTATTTTATCCACCAAACACCGGAAACCCCCTGTAATGGATTGGCGCCCTGTTCAGAGTGTACCCCGCCTCGTGCCCTAAGTCTCCTGGGATAGGCTTCAGCCCCCCCTAAATTCATCAAGGTGGAAAATGCAATGACTTAAGAGAATTCATTAATAATGACAGTGACCAAAACCTTTCACATTGCTTGAGTCCAAATGCTTACTGGTCTTATGGATTACACTTGTGTGCCACCTGTTACACATTTACATGTAGGTCATTTGCCAGACATCCTACAGTAATTCAGAACAATTTGCATTCATGTATTTATTGGTACAACTGAGCAGTAAAAGATTAGGGCCTTGCTTAAGGGCCCAGTCGTTGCAGCTTGGCAGTGCACAAGGTTTTTTTAATTTTTTTTTTTTTTTTAAAGTTCTTATATCTCAACCACTGAACTACTGTACCACTGCTCTTTACATGCGTACCTGTTCACTTTATGTACCTCACTTCCAGCATTTACTGGAATGCCTCAAGTTGTAAACTTAATAACAGAGACCCTCTGGTATGCCGGGTTAGATTTTTAAATGAGATATATAGTCAGTTTGACTGCTTTCCCTGGCTTCACCTATTTCCTGTCTTGCACAGGTAGCGGATTATATCCTGCAAGAAACAAAAGGCTGAACATAAGCCATTTAGATAAAAAGCAGTGTAATAAATAACAGTCACTTTTAATTGTACAGTGTTAAATTGTCACGCGCACTGGGTCCCGGCAGGTTTGGAGGACCCAAAAGCAGACACAACAACTGAACTGAGAGTTTTAATTAATTTAATGTGGAATGCACTGGTTAGAGAAAAAGAGAAGCGTGTATATTCAGTGAAGGTGGTGACGAGCGGGGGCACTGGAGATCAGAGTGACGAGGTGCATGCATTAATCCGTGAGATGAGATGCGTGAAAAAGGGCAAGAAGTCGGCCATGTGAAGGCGAGAACAAAACTTGATGTGAGGCACGAGAAAATTGGGCTATGAGCACGCAATAATTCGGCGGAGAATGTTTGCTTGATGATGAGTTTAAATAGGTAGAGGTGATAAACTGAGACAGAGAACAGGTGTGCAGGAGATTGAGGCGGCAAAAGGGAAAGAATGGAGTGGAGTGTGGATCGGAGCAACAGGTGAGCATGGCTTGTTTGGAGACGTTGGCGAGACCTGGCGTACAGTGACATAAATATTTTTTATGTACTGCATTTTAATAATGATGAATTGACTTTTTGCTATTTGACTTCATGCATTGAATTCATTTATAAACAGACTTGTGATATATTGGTAGGACCTGAGTTCATGAAGTTTCCTGATTGACCCTGTATGAGATTTTCCCCTTTGAACTACTCTACTCGTTGTTTCCGTATGAACTACCGAAACCTTTATTGCTGCCAGATCATTTTACTAGTAGTATATCTCATTTGCACCTGTCACCTTATTGTTAGTTTTGTTAGGGGCTCTCCTGATAGTTTTACATATGTTCTTTTACCTGCATGAATTTTTCTATGTTTGCAAATGTTATGGTTTGTTTAATGGTAATAAATAATTCAAAAGATTGCTTCTTCGCTTTTAATTTGTCAGTGTTTTGATTTTGCACTGATGTCTCATTTGGCCTACTTAAAACTTTTATATAATTTTTATATTTCTTTAAAGAAGAAGCTACATCAGCAGCATATATTTAATAACCAACACAAAAGATCGATAAAAGGGGAGAAATATATGAAGAGATTAGGCAAGGAAAGAGAAGGTCTGGTTTCAAGATGTGCCACAAAAGTATGCAGTGACCAGGGTTTTGGCAGTGGACTATGGATCTTAAGAAAGGCTCTTTAATGACTTTCCCTGAGGAAAGGTTTAAGTGCACCCAAGCCACAGAGGCTTATGACCAGGCACATATCCAGCACAATGAGTGTAAGTGATGGCTCTTCAATCCATTTTAACATGGAACATATTAAAAATCACTTAGATCATATATGCTGTCACAACTGACTCCTGATCAATACTTTAAGACTCTACTATAGCACTTAAAACAACATGTATCTTGTTCCCAACTTAGTTTGCATATCACTCATTTCTTTAAAAAAAATTGTTTCAGTACAGTTGTTGCCAGTGTACTACAGAAAAACAGTTTCATTAGCTCATACAGACCGAATAACTAACTCATATAGGTCTACAAGATAAGTTAACTTTGCTTATAGTCCCAACATTGGAATATGCCCTGCCATAAATGTGATTTTCCATGACACATTATATTGCAAGGTTATTGAAGGAGAAAATCTTTAACCCCAGTAGAGCAATGTCTAAACGCTTTTAAAAATGCAATAGGGGTAGAACGTTGCTTTTTTTTTTCTGACAAGGGAACAAAAATGTCTCGGTCAGCTCATTTAAATTTCAATTCCCATTACTATGTTAAAAATCTATTTCTGATCTAGGGTCAGATTCCTCCTTATGCCTACTGACAACTGTCACAAGAATCTCATTATTAATATTTTAGACAGAAAATGTCCTACAAAATACTGTACCGTAGGTCATCAGATTTTCAAAAAAAACCTACAGAAAGATTATAAAATAAAAAAACTGACTGTCCTGATTCAGTGTAAACTTGACCTTAGCTGTACTTGAGAAATCCTATTCTGCTGTAATTTCTTTTGTTAGTGTATAACTTTATTCATTTGTAATAACTGATAAGCTTAGATCTAGTTTTTAAATAAATGACACTACTACATATCTACTGACAATGATATAAAGAATAAACAGTATATAAAGAATATAATTTTATTGTCACTCCTGTGAACCATATGAGCGACAATACCATACATGTGAGACACTGAAAGTGTGTGTGTGTATATATATATATATATATATATATATACACACACACACACGGCTGAGTATGTGACACTGACATTTTTTTAAATAAGAATAATACGGATGTATATCATTATATTATTTTTTTTTATTTTGTTGTTACCTTATTTAATTCATCATCAAAGTTTAACATCGTTACAATGAATCAGAAACGAATAAATTAGCTGATTGGCTGGGTTTCACCTAAAAGAAAACTAGTCATAGAAACTGTATACTTACACAATCCATCCTGTTCATTTCCCATTTCTGAAACCCAAAAACACTAGTAACATGCGGGGTTTTATTAATTTTTTATTGAAACGCCGCGGCTCGACTGTTAAGACTCTCCATTAAACCTCGGGTTTTTATTTTTGTGGGCTGGACCTGATGATCCGGTACCGCGGTGAAGTTGGTTTGACGTTGGATATTGGATATTCGAGCTCCTCGCCTTCTGCGCGAGTTAGGGACCGTCTGCAAATTACTGTCTGACTGAAATACGGATAATATTAATATTATAAACATTCATATTTAAAATAACTGAATAAATGTTGTTACTGTTAGTGTCAATTGTGTTGCATGGTGGTGTATAATGACTTTGCATAATATTACGTTGCATATTTATTAATATTTTTAAAGAGAAATGTTATTGATTTTATTTCAATAACTTCCTGGTCATGTGACCTATTACCTCAAAATCTATTCTAAAATGTGTGTCCACCTGTCCTGCAGAGGGCACAACCTTTTTTTAATTCAATATTATCACTTTGCAAATTTATTAATATTTTTAACCGAATTTTTTATTGATTTCATTTCAATAACTTCCAGGTCATGTGACCTGTTACCTCAAAATCTATTCTAAAATGTGTGTCCACCTGTCCTGCAGAGGGCACAACCTTTTTTTATTCAATATTATCACTTTGCATATTTAGTAATATTTTTAACCGAATTTGTATTGATTTCATTTCAGTAACTTCCAGGTCATGTGACCTATTACCTCAAAATCTATTCTAAAATATGTGTCCATCTGTCCTGCAGAGCGCACAACCTTTTTTATTCAATATTATCATTTTGCATATTTATTAATAATTAATGTGATAATTCGATATTTTATTTCAATACCTTTCAGGTAATAAATGTATTAAATATTAATAAATATGCATTATGCAAAAGTGATAATATGCATTATTCACCACCATGCTTCACATTGACACTAACAGTAGCATCATTCATTTCATTCATTCATTCATCTTCTATACCGCTTTATCCTTGATCAGGGTCACGGGGGACCTGGAGCCCATCCCAGGAGACTTTCGGGCACGAGGCAGGGTACACCCTGGACAGCGTGCCAAGCCATAACAACATTCATTTATTTATTTCAAATATGAATGTTTATAATACTGTATTAATATTATCCGTATTTCAGTCGGACAGTAATTTGCAGACGGTCCCTAACTCGCGCAGTAGACGAGGTCCTTTCGAGTGTTTAAATTAGGTATAAACTGGCGTGGAGGCACTTTCACAGCTATAATTAAATAAAGTCTTATATAGAGTGAATTCAAAAGTATTGGGACAGATTTGAACTTTACACCTTGTATAAACTCACTCAATATCCATCTATACTGTAACAATGTGGTGATTTGACTCATGTTGTAGCACGGACCTACAGGCAATTTGTGAATGTCAATTACCCTAATCTGCATGTCTACACCTTTTTTTCTGTACACATAGGGTTGCAGGGGGCCTGCAGCCTATCCCAGGAGACGATAGGGCAGGACACGAGAGGGCATGGGTTGAGGTACACCAATCCATAATTTGCATGTTAATGGACTGTGGGAGTACCCGAAGGATACCCGCCAAGTACGGCAAGAACATTCAAACTCCATGCACACAGACCCCGAGGCAGGAATCGAACGCGGACCCTGAAGGTGCAAGGCGACAATGCTAACCACTACAGTACACCACAGTGCCGTCCCTTAATTTATTTATTCATCTTCTATTGCATTTAGCCTATCCCAGGAGACTTCGGGCACAAGGCTGGATATACCCTGGTTAGGGTAACAATCTGTCATAGAGCACACACACAACGCGCAATTTGGAAAAACCAATCAGCCTCTTTCTGGGAGGAAATCAGAATACATGGGGGAGAACATGCAAACTCCAGGCCCATATAGGAACCAAGACCATGACCCTGGAGCTGTGAGGCTACAGTGCTAACCGCTATCCCACTGTGTCACCAGGTCATCAGTTTTACACTTAAAAACTTGATTATTAAAACATTATTTGTGAATTTCCCCACGGGGATGAATAAAGTATCTATCTGTCTATCTATCTGTCTATCTATCTGTCTGTCTGTCTGTCTGTTTATCTGTCTATCTGTCTGTCTGTCTGTCTGTCTGTCTGTCTGTCTGCTTATGTATCTATGTATCTATGTATCTATCTATCTATCTATCTATCTAAAAAAAAATTTGGCCTAGTAACATCCTATAAATCATTTCGTATAGTAATAAGGATAACAGGGTTCAGGAAACTACGATTTAGTTACAATTTTAACTTGATATTTTAAGTTAACAAATTAATTTAAAAAAATTGATAAAAACCACTAAATGCTTATATTATTATAAATGTTCATGTCTAATTTAATAGCTTACTTTTTAAAAACTGTATTGGAAGAATGGTTAGTCATTAGTTCACATGTGACACACATTACTGTTATTTGCACTACTCACACATCTTGTACTGTGTATTGTGTATTGCATAAACAGTCATTGCAAAAAAAAAATCTCCCTTATCATGTAAGATACACACTACAGTAACTTGTACTACCATGAACACTCACTTCATGTATATTGACAATCTGTTACATGCTCAGTATATTCTTTGTGGTCTTCATTTAATCTTTATAGTATTTGAATGTGTACTTACAGTGGATAGTGTTTTGTCTATAAACAAAATATACAGTGCTGTTATGTACGACAGCACTTTGAAAGTCTCCAAATCAATTTTTTTTTTTTTTTTTGTGTGTGTCAAAATACTTGGCCAATAAACCTTAATGGTCTTAATAAAAATATCCATGGTTTGAACAAACAGCATGAATACTGCAGCTATCCATGCATCATATTTAGTGTTTATGTTTTGTGGGGTCCAGGGGATTAGAGTCTATCCCAGGGAACTTGGGGCACAAAACAGTGTACACCCTGGATGAGTAGCCAACCCACTGCAGGGCACAAGCACACACACTCACACGCATGCGTGTGCACACAATACTCGACTGCTGGAAATTTGGAAATACCAATCAGCCTATCCCACATGTTTTTTGAACTGTGCAAGGAAACCAGAGTACCCAGAGGAAACCCACAGGAAAAGCACGGGGAGAACATTCAAACTCCACATGCACACAGACAGGAGTTAAGATTCAAACCCCAAACCTGGAGGTATGAATGAAAAGTGCTAACCACTAATCCACTGTGCCTTCAAACCTTTCCCTGTCTGATGCTGGCCACTCCATTTTGTATGATGTTCATGATTTTTATGATGTCCTGTCTATCAGTGATCATGTTACTTTTATAAAGGGTTTAGTCAAATACATTGTACCTAAATTCCATGTTAGAACTACACATACACTTCGCTACTATTCACGTTCATGTAATTCCATCTTAATAATGTAGTGAATCATTAAAAAACAACAATCTGCTATCGGATCTTGAAGCCGTGTTCCATACTGTATCAGTGGGACTCAACATCTGATAACATCTGTAATTTGTTCTGATCCCAGCAAAGCAGAAAGGGGTCACGCTGAGTTCCTGCCCTGAAATCTGTCACTGCTGAAGCAATGGACATGATTGTGATTCTAATTCCCTGGAATCTGCCATTCCTCACACCTATTATCGTCTTTCAATGTTTATAGCGTTGTTTTTTGCCATGTGACAGTCAGTCTGGACATGTGCCCGTAGGAAGTCAGACTGTGCATCAACTAGTCACGAAACACAATGGAGATTTCTGTGCAGTGCGTCACAACAGCTACATTTCAATATACATCAGGCAAAAAATTACATTGTTTTGTGACCAGAGTGGAGGAGTATGTGTGTTTCTCCAAACAGTTGCTTCCGCTAGAAATCACCGCAGCCAATATGGAGTATGAGGAAAATGACTTTTCCTTTTGTGATAGGGTAAACACTTGAAGAAAGCTCAACGGCAGCCTTATAAACAATGGATGCACTCAAATGGCTGCCTTTCTCTGGTCTGATAGCAGGCAGAGGTCAAATGTCTTTCCTCTGAAAAATGGCTTAACTCATTTGAACAGAGCAAAATCAATACGGTCGTACACCTACCGCACAGATCAAAAGTAACTTTTATAAAGATTATTTGTGCAAGAGTGGACTAGAGGTGTTAACTTTGGTGTTGATCCTCGGTTTGATCTTTAACTTTCTTCTAAAGGGAGAAAACATAGATTACGTGTTTATGCACTGATTAACTTTTGTTTGCTGAGCTCAGTCAAGGAAAACCTGTTTCCTGGTAGTGTAATGGCATTTCTGTAATATGCCATATGCTTTAAGTTTCTAAACCTGGAATCTACTTTTATGTACATTGCAATTTCAACTCACTGTTTCTCTTTATTAGCACCTGATCACTACAGTACTGTATGTACTTACTCAAACAGGAAGAATTTTGGCAAAATAATTAAATCTTATGGTCCTCATATGAAGATCAGATAAAGAAACTGTATATAGACAAGTTAGGGATGAAAAAAAAAACATGTTTTTATATGAGGACACTCAGATCTCAAGAGGATAGACCTTTGCATCTTTGACATTAAGTATGAAGAGTCACAAGATCTCCTACAATGGCCGATCCTATTTGGATTTTACCAACACCGGGTTAGAGCACATGATAAACCGCAGCCTCTTTGTCCCTTGATAATGAGTTTGAGGATTTTAAACCTCCTCTATCAGGGTGGAAACAGAGCGAGGGCATCGCACTCATGTTCCTGTTGCTTGTCATGGGGCGAAAAGAGAGCGTCAGAGAAGTGGAACTGGTGTCATATCTAAGACGCTCTTGTGATAAAGATGAGGAATTGTGCAGTAACCGCCTTAAAAAGCGGAGGTTATTATTTCAGGAAATAACACTGCATAACAATAAGATATTTCATTGTTATGTGCACTCAGGGTCCTTGCGTCCTTTCCCTCTTGCTGGAAGTGAAGGTCACCTTGCCGCTGCCTCAAAATATTTTCCAGCACTTTGCCGAACAGGACGGCATGCTGGTGTGGGTTGGATTTGCATAGCTGGATTTCAGTTTGTTTATCCTGAATTACTTCGTAATTTGAGATTTGTCCTCACTTTTGTAATGTTTAGATAGTAGTCGATTTACATCTAAGGAATTTAATCAGTGTGGCAGCTGGCTTAATTCTCGGGTAAAACATTAGTGGTAGGCAACAGGCCAGAGTTCGATATCTGGACTATTTGAGTAAAACACAAGGCTGCAAAGAAAGCAGTAAGAGAATGAAAATGCTACACTGTACATGATAGCTGTTTTGCTGCATTATGACATATTTCGCTTCCGCCCCACCACCAGTGTTTATGTATATGCAAGTTAGTGTTTTTTGTTAGGAACATTACTTCCTGAAGTTCAAGGCGCTGTATGTAGATGTCATTTTGTCACCTACAGTAAATACTGATTGTTTAACCTTTACAAGATCTTTGATCAAATGAAAAGAAATAATACAATGCAGAAATACAAAGAAAAGTGGAGCATGAAACAATATAATATTTTTACAATGTACATAAAATATACTGTAATACATTTTTGATAATTATATGTTTTTAACGTTACAGCACTGTGAAAAAGGCTTGCAAATAAATGCTAGATGAAACAAAAACCCCAGTAAACTGTAATCAATGAAACAATGTCAGTATTTAGTGTGACAACGTTTTGAGGATCCTTTAGTCCCAGGTACAATTTGTGCAGTTTTATAAGGAAATTAGCTACTAAGGTTTATTGAGCATCTTGCAGAACCACCAACAGTTCTTCTGAAGACTTTGACTGTTGCATCTGTTTTTTTTTTTTTTTTTGCAGCCAAAATCCAGGAACTTGCATTTTATTTTATTGTTTGTCTTATATAATATACCTCTTTATTTTCAGGCATGCAAATGATTTCCTGCCGCTTTTAATTTTAATGTGGAATACTGAGGTTTGAAAGTCAGAAATGTAAATGTAAAAAAAAAAAAATAATAACAAACACCTATAATACAGTTTGTACTAAAAACACAGGGTGCCAGAGACTTTGCACAATACTATATAAGATTTGTCCCTCAATCAGGTTAAAGCAGATGTTTTACATCAGTACTTTTAAGCAATACTTTACTTTTCACATGCATTTCTTTGGCACATAATTAACATATTCCTAACATGAACAAATTATGGCAGAAAAGTCAGATGGAAGACATTCCAAGGTCTTTATGTCACGTGGCAATTTTACAAAGCTCTGTGTGCTGATTAACATGACCGACACAATGAAATTTACTGCTCTTTGTCTTAACAAACAATGGAAATGAATCCATGTGATGTAAGTTGATGGCATAATTGTGAATACACTCTTGTGTTGTGTACAGAAGGGAATGGTTCCATCATAGCCAGTATTCATACCTCTAGAACTTTTCCACATTTTGCCATGTTACAACCACAAACGTAAATGTATTTCATTGGGATTTTAAGTGGAAGGAAAATAATAAATGGTTTTAAAAGTTTTTTACAAATGAAAATCTGAAAAGTACAACATGCATTTGTATTCAGTCTCTCTTTACTTTGATACCCCTAACTAAAATCCAGTGGAACCAATTGCCTTCAGATGTCACTTAATAAGTAAATAGAGCCCACTTGTGTGTAATTTAATTTCAGTATAAGTACAGCTAATCAGTAAAGCCCTCAGAGGTGAAACATGGTGGTGGCAGCATCATGTTGTGGGGGATGCCTTTCTTCAGGGAAGCTGAAATGTTGATAGGAAGATGGATGGAGCCAAATACAGGACAATCTTGGGCAATCAGAAAAGTCTGCAAAAGACTTGAGATCTCCTACAATGGCCGTTCCTAAACGGAACAAAGCTGATAGAGACATATCCCAAAAGATTTGCAGCTGTGATTGCAGCAAAAGGTGGTACTACAAAGGATTGATTCAGGGGTGCTGAATACAAAATTCAGTTCACACATTCAACACAATTCAAACACAATTATGTGCAAATAAAATCCTAATAAAATACTTTTACATTTGTAGTTGAAATGTGACAAAATGTGGAAAAGTTCAAGGGGTATGAATACAAGGCACTGTAAATCCTTTCAGTAATCCAAAGGAAATAACCACTAGTCATACTGTTACCTCTTGCTGAAATAAGGGCAATATTAAGTGCCCTGAGAGCACAAACCTTGACAGAGTCGTCTTCCGCTACCCTGCTCGTTCAGCCTAAAATGATAGCGAGCAATGCAGGAATAAAAGGGTTATCCTGTACTCATGCTGAGCAGAGTTGGTAGTACCCTGGTGTTGTTGGATGCACTAAAGGCATCTGTCATATCTTGAAGGATGAGCGCTGGTTTGACGTCATAGGTTTGCCCTTTTGCAGTCAGGGGTGCATGTTGTAACTGATTTTTAAAAGTTGTAGTGGAAATTGTCACTCAATAAGAACTCCATTTGTCATTTTTAGGAAGGGGATATTATTACACATCCGGTTGTTTCCTCGCGATTCGCAGAGTTCACCTCCCCCAAATGAAGCGGACAAGGAGGGGGCTAAATTATGTCAGTGACACCTGACTTTCTTACAAATAACGCACAATATAATATTCAAAATATTATAAACACAGACCAATAATTTGCACTTTTGTTCATTTATTTAATTGTGTGAAATGGCTAATAAAAATAGGTAATAAAAAACGATTATGATGTGGAGGTGAATTGGTT
>JAQQZS010000003.1:21783874-21797837 GCA_030068045.1 Platyallabes tihoni | reverse complement strand
TAAAGATATAAGTGGGTATAAACATAGTAAGGGCCCATCTGATTGGTCAAATTTGGACACACAAATGCTTGGCACATAACCATATCGCAAAGAGTTGCGATAAATAATTTATCGCGTATGCCATTATCGCGATAACGATATTTTTTCGATATACCGTGCAGCCCTATTCTTTACAAATATTTTTAAATATTTAAGCTCTCAAATCTACGATATTTACAAGGTTACCAAAATAAAGTATATACATTATGCAGGATAAATTACATACTGTATAGAAAGGAATTCAAACTCTGAGAGTGCAGTCAGTCTTCATTTATGTGAAAAATGAGAAGCGTATAAACAAGAACAGAAAATGTGCAACATCTTGATCGTGTAACATCTTAATCTCATGTCTACATCCTCAGATAAATCTGACGCTGCCCTGCCTGAAATGTCTTCAGGAGAGTATGCAGGTGTGTATTTTTAGTATGTCTTTAGCATCTACTGTACTTGCATTTGTATTCTTCTTCTGACTTTTTAATGGAAAGTTGTAATACGCTATAGCCAAATTAAAGACTTGAACTCGGGAGTTATTAGTACCTGAGGACTGTTGATGCCCAGAATGGGTGGTGGTGTGGCAAATGGAAACATTACTTATTTATTGATATTTCAGAGAAGTGCCTGGCTGATGCAGAGCCAGGGCTGTGCAGGGCCTCCATCGTACGCTACTACTACACAAGTGGCACATGTAAACGCTTCAGATATGGTGGATGCGGTGGCAATAAAAACAACTATGATTCTGAGGAGGAGTGCATGAACACCTGCACAGGTATGTATATGATGTTTGTGATAAAAAGTACCATTCAACATACAGTAAAGAGCCAATTTAATTCACTTGGCAATCGTTGACACCATCTTTGGTTGCCTGGTCAGTCCCCCGCTCCCCTGCCCTGCCCCAGTTGTTGTCTTGTTTTGAATAGATCATTGCATCACAGTGTTTAAAAATTTATTGGAAACCAGTATACATGAGTACACCTACACAGGCATGCAGCAAGTTATTTTATATTGCACATTTAGATCTGAAGCTTGTTAACCGAAACAGCATGCATCAGCCTGTGGGTGGATGAGCTCATGTTTGGAGATTAGGTTAATAATTTCATCTCCTCTCTCTTCATAGTGAAAGTTGTGGATTCCGAGAAGACGCATGAGGATCGAGGTAACTTGTTGTTTCCATCAAATGACTCATTTCAGTTATGTGAATGAAAAATGAATTGTGTCCGAACATCAGTAAACCTTAAACGCCTCCGAGTGGCGCAGTGGGTTAAAGCACTCGCCCTATCATCTGGGATCGCAGGTTCGAATCCCGTTGATGCTGTTTTCCTCTCACAGCCGGAGGCACAGAGAGAGCTAAATTGGCCGAGCTCTCTCAGGGGGGAGGGATGAGAGGTATTAGTGCTCCCACATTAATTGCATGGCTCTACGCCATTCAGGGCGTCTGCGAGCTCGCGCACGCGGAGGGAGCGGATAGCGCTGTCCTCGAGTGTGTTACGACGCGGCCAACGGTGCGTGAGCGAACAGTTCGAAAAGATGCGGTCGGCTGGCGTCACGTAGTTCGGAGGAAACGCGTGGTAGTCCGCGACCCTCCCGGCTGAATGGTAGTAAGCAGCCTTAATGTGGGAGCACCCTAGTGACGGGGAGGAATTGGACACGATTAGAAAATCGGGGTAAAAAGAATTGGACAGACTAAATTTATAAAAAAAAAAAAAAAAGTAAACATGTGTTCTACACAGAGGCCTGCTTTGTGCCCGCTGATGCTGGACCATGCCGTGCCGCTTTCCGGATGTTCTCCTATGAGCCGCATACTCAGTCCTGCCGGGAGTTCATCTACGGAGGCTGCAAAGGCAACAAGAACCGTTACAGCACCCCAGAGGAATGCATGTCCAATTGCGCTGGGAAAGAGGGTAGGAGGAGATCGTGCATAGAGTTTAATAAATGGTTTAATAAATTCTTAAATAAAGGGATGCAGTTTTTAAATGAACCAGATGGTATTACCTTGACCTATTTAATAATGTTGGTAGTTCTTTGTTTGCTTTTACTGTACCTGTATGTATAAATAAGCAATGACTGCTGGGATTAATTCATATGCATACACACAGGAACACACTCATTAAAGGACACCTTTAGTGATAGTTCTTAGTCATGCATTGTCTGTTTTCACTTGCAAGCAGGATGAGCAGTAGTGTGTGCACGCTGTTAATCAGCTATTTTCTTTAAACCACCAAAACTTATCCTTCAGTTGTTAGTTCTTTTACATAATTTGTACTTTGACACGTTGGATAATGCTTGTCGAAAAACAAAAAAAAGAAACAAAAAAAAAACAGAATATAGGGTTGTACGGTAGTGGTTATGAGATGTTTGTGTACCTTACAGTGTTCACCTTCTTTGTCAGAGAACCAGGCTTGTATAAATGATCTTAAGTCTTGGAAGACATTTCCTCCAGAACTGCACTTGTTGTTGATACAACAACCCCTCAAAATTTGGTGCAAACACACTTCGCCTCTGTGAAAATGGCCTTGGCTAAAAAAAAGTCGTCTTTGTTTGTCTAAGAGAGGATCTGTAGGGCACATTCTCATGGGAATAGCTATACAGATTCTTGGGTTGTTTTTCACACTTAATTTTTTTTTTTTAGTCTGTGAGCATTCCAGAGAAATGATTCCTGGCCCTCCTGAGTATGGTGGCGTGGGGCTTGCTTCCATCGAACCGTGGTGCGGTCTGCATCAGGAAGCTACTGGAACTTGGCACCTCATGCTGAGCGCTGTGATTGGTTCAGCTTGTCACGTTACCGCCCGTTTCAAGTTTTGTGATGGCAGGGGGAAAAAAAAAATGTGCATATATATATATAAAAATTTTTTTTTCCCCCTGCCATCACAAAATATATATAAATATATATATATTTTTTTTTTGAGCAGTTGGAATGCCTTACTGATGTTTTAAAAACAGACTTTCATAGGACTGCAGTGTTGGTAGCTCACATTTGGAGTGTGAGTGTTTACACTGAGAGGCACATCTTGTGCTGGGCTGCATGTTTTTAAAAAAAAATCTTTTTACACATTAATGGCTCCAGTTTTTATAGCTCTTACTTCTTTACGATATGAAAAGTGCTGCTGTTCACTGTCTGGATATTGGTACCGAAGGATAACTAGAAAGCAGTTGCCTGTCATTTTAGAAACTAGAATGAACAAAAGTAACATATGGAATTGCGCGCATTAGTGTCCATAGTTTTGAAATGAATTCTTGTATGTAAAAGCAAATTTTTATAAACCATAATAGTGGTTGTCTGCTTGTTTTACTTTTGTCATGTAGTAATGAGTATGCATTGTTCCCGTAGGGGGATTTGAGGAGCATTGGGGGCATGGGGAGCACAGGGGTCGCTGGAGTCCAGGTAAAGACAATATGACTGTTTAATAATTTCCTAATCTTTCTTATTAATTGACTATTTGCAAAATAGGTTTTCCTAATTCTTTTCTTAATTCATTATTATTTTTTCCTTAGGCTTTTTCCTGGTCACCACATTGGCCATCATGTCAGTCGTGCTGCTTGTTGGGTTGCTCGTGATCTCGGTGCGTCGTGTGAAGCATCAGCGCCTCCTGCTCCTGGATGACAAGCAAGAGCTACTGCCGGAGGAGCACCTTCCTGAGGAGGTCCACAGTGACCACTAAAACCATTTCCTTCTCTCTTTGCTACTGAACACCACTATATCTACACTCCGATCCTGTCACTTAGCCTGTCACACACACATCAAGGGTTTGGAAAAGCTTTGAAAAATTAGTAAGATGGCAAAAAACGCCCAGTAAAACTACAACGCCTTTTGTAGTTTTTGATGTAACACCTTTTAATATTATTCTTTATGTAGCACGTAAGTGTGATGAACTTAGCAGGTCTTAAAAACACTGGATGTGACGATCTTTATGCAAAAAAACTTGGTCTATATTTTTAGTTATGAGGACATTGTTTTAACATCCTTTTCTCTCTCTTTTTTTTTTTTTTAAATAAATAAATCAGTAAATGAGCAAATTAATTTATTTTTGGTTGCTCATTATGAAATAGTTTCTTAGCTTTGGAAAATGGACAGATTTGTAGAGAGTTCATTACTGCATTTCCTCATTCCTATCTTGAGGTGTTATAAAATATGAAGGGGAAACTTCCTTTTTAGTATATCCTGTCATTCTGTCTGATTACATTGTCTGACATCTGCTGTATCGTTCTTTATAAACTAATTTGTATATACATTTTAAAATAAATGAAAAACAGAATGACCAGTCGATGTTGTAGAACATTAAAGATAATTGGCTGTAGGTTATTAAATATATTGCACCACTCTTATATTGATGGTACACTCTGCAAATTAAAGAAGTTTTCTAAGTTGAAACAGCTACAGCAATAATTTACGCACAAAATCAAAATTGTGAACGACCATTTGGTGGTACGGAACCCAAAAATGTGTAACAAAATGATTAATGATTTTAACCTTTAAAGATTAAAAAGCCTTTAAAAAGATTATCAGACCATTATGAAACACAGCTGGTCATTCTTAGCACATATTATGTAGGATGGATAACTGCAATGGTTGAACTACTGAATGTGTCTAGCGCACACTTATAATTTAATAATGATATTAAATTATGATATGTCCGGTACTGGATTAAGAGTTAAAATGTTCTGCCTTATGGTTACTGTATATATAATATTTGTGCATTTTATATATAATACTTACAAATGCATATTTGTTTTATGTTGTAACCTGAATAAAAAGTTGGATTACTTAAAATGTAATATTTTGTGAGGATAATATTCAACTTTGTTTTCTAAGTAATGTTTCTTCATGTCTTTAGATCTGAAAAAACTTCTATAATAATAAAAGCAATAGATGATAGATCACGGAGGTATGTGTGTTATTTATGGCATGTAGTTCATAGACATGGAGGAACAAACATTAATTGTTTCATCCTTCCAGTTAGTGCTTTTTGAAGGACACAGGCTATAAAAGGCTTAACATTTTATCTGGGTGTAGTCTTTACTGTACAGTGCATGTCTAAACCTTTTAGATATGCAGTGATAAACAACAAGGCGTATCTGGCCAAGTATTCAATGCAGCTTGGCATAGATTCCTAAAGTCCCATGAGTCGTACTGGACAAAACTGTTCTTTCAAACGTTCTTTCCTCAGATGGTGGTGTTTGTTGGTGGTGCTGTGAGTGGAGTGAGTTGTATAGCAGGTCAGTCCTAAATCTTCCATGTGTGTTAAGTTACTTTGAGATCTTGTAATTGGGGAGGCCATTACATATGATTTACATAATTTTCATGCTTCAGCTGTTCAAGGAACCCTTATGGGCAATACCCACAGTGTTTTCCTTTCATTTCAGCTCCCACTTTTGCTAGAAATTGCTACGGATTGCAGATTGCGGCTTGGTGTGGCACCGGGTGCTTGGACGTCTTTTTAAGGACTATCGTGCAGTGGAATGATGACTGTTTACTGTTGACATGACATGGCGCCACTGTGGTGGCTGCTGTTGCAATTCCTAGCACGCTGTAGGTTGTTTGACTGCCCTTGTCGAAGCATGGTTATGGCTACCTTATGAATAGGCCTCCAGAAATTCATGGCAGACTTCCAGCAGACCCGTGAGTCATAAGAAGCTGTAGTTGCCATACTGGCAGGATGTGAAAAGATGCAGTCAGCTGGCATTAAAATTCCTGCAGGAGGCATGTGGTAGCCTTCACCCTTGTTGGTTGGTAGCTGTCTGTAGCCTTGATAGGGGTGTTAAATTAGGGGGAAAATTGGGGACGAATATAAAAATGGATGTACTATACAAAGACTACTGAAAGTAATGTAAAAGTGGACATAACTTTTTTTTATTGCAGAGTAACTCTGCTCCTATACAAAGGTACTACATATAATGTACATTGTAGTACAAAGGTACTACATATACATAGTCATTATCACAAGTGATGTATTTGATGCAGTGTTTATGGAGATGACCCAATTTGCAAGGGAAATGTTCACAGAAGTTAAAAGGAGTAACCAGCATTGAAGACAATCAACTGCATCAAAGTGCATTTTGAAAGAGGATTTAAAAGTTTGGGTCAGTGATGGTGCAAATGCATCACTTCTGATGGAGACTATGTCGAGTAGAACCATTATATAGAGGATAAGTTACTTTACCAAAATGTACAACTTGAATGTAAAATGTCCACTTTTGCATTACATTAGGTACAACCGTCATGCATACTGTACATGTGAAAATGCTTTTTATAAATGCCAAAAGTAGCATCTGCCATGGATTGTGCGTGGAAAATGTGTGTCCAACAAAAAGCCAGCTAAAACAGGAACATTGTTTTGCCGTGATCTTCGGTCTCCAGACCTAATTTGAAGACAGCAGTGTCTGTTAAAGCTCTTAAGAGCATACAAAATAAGTTGGAGGCAGCATTGAAACCAATAAATTTCTTTCTGCTATGAATCAACTGTATTGCTATCTATCATATCCTATGCAAACTGTACACCGTCCCCTCGTAAAGTAATGGAACAGCAAAGTAAATTAATTCGTTTTTTAATTTCCTTAAAAAACATTTAGTTTTTTGATCAAAAGATAAATTCGAATGAGATAACAGACACGAATTGAAACTTTCATTTCCTGATGTTTATATATAGATGTATTATGCAATATAGGGCATAATTGAGGCACGTTTAATTTTAACCCACCCATTTTCCAGTAATCAAAAATATTGGAACACGGCACTGACAGGGAACATGCAAACTCCATGCACACAGAGACAGGAATCGAACCCGGACCCTGGAGGTGCAAGGCGACAGTGCGAACCGCTACACCACTGTGCCACCCTGGTAAAATCACTATCACGCATTTTATTTTCAAGATGTGAAGAAAAGATCCAAGTCATCACTGTCTGTTGACATCAATAACGCTGGGCTGGGATGAAAGTATCACAATACGCTTTTTTAAAAAGACAGATTTGATATATATATATATAGAGAGAGAGAGAGAGCTGCATGTTGGTTTGCCGCTATATTCCAGCACCCAGGATATATATTCCAGGATATATATATAGGGGCACTGGAATATAGCGGCAAACCAGATGCAGTTTGTAAAAAATGTGTAATTATTCACCCCAGAATGGACACCATTCTGCAAACATGCACATTAACCTGCATTAATTGACCAGGCATCTAGCATCGAAATTGCACATGCACAAAAGCTCAAGATCAAACCAGCAACTTTGTAAGGTAAGGTACCTCTGTAAGGTAGCAACACTACTCACTGTACCACCATGCCACCCTCATATAATTATAAAATTATTTAAAGATTATAAGTTAAATCATGCAAAACACTTCATCCGGAGCTGGTCTTGAGAACTAAATAGTTAGACACCTGAAGGTATTGACGGTAAGCTGCAGCATAGTGGTCCCAATGGCTTGCAATGAGAGCCTGCAGGTTTTGATATGTAAACTTCTGTGCCACAAGGGGGTGCTGCTAGCTAGGCACTCCTCTGGCCTGGAGATAATAAAGCAGCTGTAATTTTTCTGCCCATGGCCTGCATTGTTTTCTCCTACTGTTTTAAAAGATGCTGGGAAACGACTGCTCCCTTGAAATAATGAGTCCCTTCCTGCTAAGAACTTCATCACAGCTACCCATCTGGTCGCCTCTTCTAATCGGATACAGTCATGAAGCTAGAGTGTCGTGTATGAATCACGTGTTTAATGGACTCTATGGAAATATTTCTTTTTTACACTAAACCGGTTGGCCAGCTTTTGATTTGTATCTGTTAAAAACACCAGTGTATGGTGTGTTTGGGAGGTTGACACGGTGAACTGCACAGATTGCTGGGCTCGTGCCATTGTCTCTGCAAGCTGAGGCAGCTGAAACTAGGTCATAAAGACCGAGCCATTAGCTCATTTCCTAGTCATGTCCAACAAACCAGCCTCTCCAAGTGCAATGAACTTCAGTTTTTAGACATTTAACAAAATGTAGCTTAACAGAAGGGTCTGGTTACAAATAAAGAAGTAAGGAGTTAATGTAATTTAGCAGAATGGAGGATTAAGTCAAAAATTCCAGAGAGCATAAATATCTTCCTAGAAACTGGTGTTTCATTAATCGTTAATTACAATAACAGTCGATCACAGCATGGGTGAAAGTTGGCCGGTACGGTCTGCAGTACTGGATAGAGGGGAGCCGTCTGCCAAAATCCACATTCGATCCAGTCATGAAAGTATGAGAACCCAGCTGATAACATAATGTCATCCTAAACAACACTTTGTCTAATTAATACATTTAGGCATTTGGCAGATGCTCTTAACCAGAGCGACTAACATTTTTATCTCATTATACATCTGAGCAGTTGAGGGTTAAGGGCCTTGCTCAAGGGCCCAATAGTGGCAACTTGGTGGTTGTGGGGTTTGAACCTGGGATCTTCCGAACCGTAGGCCAATGCCTTAACCACTGAGCTTGACTCTGAACCATTCATTGTTTTGTCCAAAGCTAATGTGAGCTACAAAGCTAACTAGCGTCTAACACAAGGCTAATTCTAAACGCCTCTCTAACCCATGGTCTAAAGTAGTAGAGCGTTGACGCGTTAATGAGTTTCATTAAACAAATATTTTTGTCTGTACTATACCATAACCTTAGTATATTAACATTGTACAGTGTGTACAAACATACTATATTAGATATTTGTCTACAACCTCACTGATTGCGTTTTAAGCACGGTTTAAGAAACACATTGTTTACAAAGAAGCCACTGGTTTGCATAGTGTAGGTTACTAATAGATTGCATGCGTATATATGTGTGTGTGTTCACCCTGACCATGGTAACCCTAGCATGTTGATATAGTCCATGGTCATCTGGTTTTCATCCTACATTAGTGTAATTGTGGATTCTGAGCATTAGCTCCCATACCAGCTGCCTCCTTAACTGCAGAGATGTTTGCCATTCCATGTACATGAGTATGTCATGCCCTCCTGCCCTCAAACACACATACACACACACACACACGAGAGAATCTGAACCATCATGCATGTACGGATTCCGGAACCTGGAGGTACAAGGCGACAGTACGCCACCGTGCCACTATACCATAACACAAGCTCTTCATATTCAGTAATTCTACATATACTTATTTGTTGTACGCTTTTTTGGAATTCATATAGCCAATTTGCTACCAATTCACATGTTTCTATTAGTACATTATTGCTTTATCAGGTATCATTGTTGAGATATTAAGGATTTAGCTAGTAGTGTATTAGCGAGATAGCTAATTGTTAGCCAGATTCAGTTGATGTTCTTTTGGCAAAGGTTTAGCATCTGTAACAAAAATTAACTTAGTATATAAGGTACAGGTTGAGTAATTTCTTTATCTTTTGTGCCCTTTTTAAAAAATGTTTTTACTGTTATAGGTTTAAAACATAAAAGAAGTAAGGAGTTAGTGTATTTTAGCAGAATGGAGGATTATGTGAAAAAGTCTACAAAAATACTACAGAGTATAAAAATCATCCTAAAAAACTGGTGGTGGATTTCAGTACTCATTAATTACACTAACAGTCGGTCGCAGCACAGGTGAAAATTGGCGGTACTGGATAGAGGGGAGAGAGCAGCCGCCTGCCAAATCCACATTCAAAACCAGTCGAATTGCAGTCCATATGGAAGCACTTTCAACAAGAAAACCCACCTGATAATGTTATGTCATCCTAAACAACACTTTTTGTATAATTATTAATTGCTTCTAAGTCATTCTGAATGGCCTCTGAACCATCCGTGTTGTTTTGTCCACAGCTAATGTGAGCAACAATGCTAACTAGCTTCTAACACAAAGCAGAATTCCAAGAGGAGTACTGTACTTGGTGTGTGGGACATTCATTCATTCATTCATCTTTCATTCATTCATTCATCTTCTATACCGCTTAATCCTGTGTTCAGGGTCGCGGGGGACCTGGAGCCTATCCCAGGAGACTTCGGGCACTGATTGTAAAATCTAGCTTACTAGCTTTCCATTTAACGCATATTTTCTAAAGTGCATTCTGAAAGTCTGTCCACAGCGGCCACGTAGAGTAGTAATAGAGTGTTGACGCGCTCTAGTTCGGTGCCGGCGGTCTGTCAGTACGTATCCGAGGAGTTCTTTGCTTAACGTCGGCTGTGTATTTTTGTGGGAAAGTGTTAACCATCGAGGAACGTGTTTTTCGAGTGGAGCACGTTTTTAAAGCCGGCAATAAATAAATACACGGATTTAATTCGCGGAAAATTTCAAGCAGATTTTCAGAAGACAAGAAAACCACATTCCAATAATGTGTGAGATTTAATAAATAAATACATGAGTGAGAAAAATAATGAGTTTAATTAAACTAATATTTTTCCATAACTACTCTATGCAGCGACTGCAGAGGCATAAAGAGTAACTTTGGACATGGTTCCCAATCCAGCACCTGGAAGACCCCCCTGTTCTGCATATTTTAGTGTTGTCCCTGCTCTACCAAACCTACTTCAAGTATTTTTTACTTGGGCATTTTCTGTTATGTGATATAACATTACTTTATATACAGTACAAGTTTGAACCCTGAGTATTTATTTAGACGAGGAGTGGCACTTTTGCTTAAGTAAGGAATTTGTCACCTCTTGGCTCATCCCAATAAAAGCATTTGTAAGTGTTGGTCCACAGTAGACATCACATTTCCTTTCTGAGATAATAGCTGTATTGTTGTGTTGATGAGTGTTTATGTTCCCCTAAGGCACTGTTTCCCCTGAAAGTCCCTGTGTCAGCCATCTCACCCTGCAGCCCTCTGGACCTCTCAACCCTGTCAGCACATCTTTAGCATGTGGAAAACAGACAGATCCCTGAGCCCAGCTGATCCAGAGCAGAAGCCAGTAGATTAAAGGAGAAAAAGAGAATGACACATAGGTTGAGGATGGGGCATGGGGGATAATGTAGAAGATAGGCTGTGACATATGAGAGAGGTAGAAAAGATGGGGAAAGTTGGAAGACTCCACAGAGTAGGACAAAAAGATACGCTCCGCCCATGACGAGGATGATGTCACCCATGGCTTTGTCTCTCAGAGCGTAGATGAGGTTAAGGAGCTGCGATGGTGGGCGGCAGGGATCTTGGCGGAAGGGGGACTGTAATATGAGTGACCCCCATCTAAAATTGAAAGCAGTTGTGAATCCTCTGGAGGGCAAAGCATTTGCAGTCCAGACTCCAGCTAGCAGTTCCCACGACACCGACCGACCTCCCTCTTCCCTCTTTCTGACTCCTTTTAATTCTGTTCTTCCATCAAGGGTCTATGCCTATAAATGGCAAGTCTGGTGGCATTTTGGAAGGACAGTCTGGACTGAAAAAGGCAAGAAAGTAAGACAGAGGTTGCAGGGTCACAACGTAGACGCTTATTAAAAGCAATTTCGAATGATAGACAAAAAAAAACACGGAAAAATGGAAAAATAGTTCAGATAAAAGTCAGGCGGCTAGACCATATTTTCCATTTTCGATGTGACTGTCGCACTCTTTTCATCAGTATTATACAAACGAACAGCTTTCGCTTTTACTGCAAAGACAAATCCCTTTTTCATGGCTCAGGATTAACATTGACTGTTATGTTCCTTATGAAGGAAGTGTGACTACAGCTCATATCAGCTTAGATTATTTAAATAACAAGGATCATGACTTCCTTCTGAATTGGGAGCTGAGATCTGGTCATCCATCAAATTATCAGGCTTGTCACTAATTCATTTAGACACGCATGTTCCAGATGATATTGTTTATACAGTAGGTAAACGTCTAGGCCCATCATTTGATTGGAGTATTTTGGGTTGGGACATTAATGAATACACATGAAATGCACACAGAGCAACAAGGATCAGTTGTAAACTCTGCCATTGTTTGAAAGAGAACAAAATGAGAATAATCAGCTCATTAATATAAAATTAAATTACCTGTAAAATTAACTACGCTAAACGCTTTCAGACCACAGGCGTATGTTTTTTGGCTCATCTTAAGTTGCGAGGCTCAGGATGTCAGCCAGGTGAATTCTGGGTGGTAAAATTTAGGTAAAATTTAGGTATGTTTGCTTGTGATTGGCAAGCTTCATGAGCAATCAGGTGTAGCATTCTGATGGGAGTGACAACTATTCGATATCAGATATGAGGTCATGAAGTTTTTTTCAGGTCATCGGTCCTTTTTTTTTTTTACTCTTTCTTAATTTCCTACCGTCATTCCATTCCCTCAGTCTCCTTTGCCTCCCTACTCACCCGTAAAAAATAATGCCCCATTGTATTTTCGCAAGATAGAATCAGAAGGAAAGAATGTTTGGTGCTGATTCAAAAATGTAAATAGCATTTGGAATTGGTCAGGAAAAAAGAAGTTGTATGTCAACTAGGCAAAAAAGAATAGAGCCGTGTTCTCTCGTTTTTCAGCCCTAAGTGGGCTGTGAATTGATTTGTTACATAACAGCAAGCTGAGATCAGATAAGCTCCATAATCAGCTGTTGTACATTCAGTATATCGTGACAAGAGATCCCGTGTTGCTCTGGGGTGAAAGGTGCGCTGTAATTTACCAACACTAATTATTAGTTTTAAAAAGCACTAAAGTGCACAGAGTTTTTTTCTTTTATTTTGTCTTAGCTTTAGGGTGAAGTACTGTACTGTACTATGGTATGAAATAGTATCACACAGTGCCATAAATACAACACTCATTATGAAAATCAGGACAGTTTTTATTTAAACTGGAAGCCTTGTGTAACATTGAAAACATACCACATGGCCCTGCATAGTCCAAGATGGAATGCTTTTGGTTGGGGTTTAATTGTTTCAACACTTATTACCATGTTTGGTGATTGTGGTTCAACTGAGCCATATCAGTAAGATTTGCTATTGGTCACAATCCAGTTGTTGCCATGTTTCCAACATGTTTTTCATGTTATTTCCAATCGTTAACACTGTTATCCTTAATATGCTAAAAAAAATTAAAAGGCACCATTAACAAAGGCGACGCGTGTATACTGTGGACCACAAAAACAAAAAAAAAACAAAAAGATTACCCTAACAAAAACAAAAACAAAACAAAAAACTCTTCCATGGGATTTTAGAGATTGTATACATTGAATAGAGAGGAAAATTGTGAGGCTTGGTTTCTTCTCACTTTAGTCATCGTGCCTTCCAGGAAGGTGGGTGATAAAGGCTCGGGGAATGGCCAATTTTTTACACAGTCTCGGACCCCTGCTGTGTGATTAGTGGCTACAGAATTAACCATGTGCTGTAATTATGCATGTGTGTGTAAAAGAGACAGAGAAAGCGCAAGAGAGAAAGAGAGAGAGGGAGAGAGAGGGAGAGAGAGGAAGAGTTTAAAACAAATATGTTATCAATTATGATGTTTGACCTTTTTTGCAATACAAACTTGAAGCCAGGAAAAGCAAAAGCAAAGAGAAAGCAAGAATGCGCACGCTACAAATTTGAGAACAATGGTCGAAGAGATAAGTAAAAATGGGATTTTTATGCCGATGACACTCAACAAACACCAAATAATGAAAAACAAAGGCTATGTTTTATTAACTCCAGGTTAATGTCTATTCAGTTCTCTAATGACATACAATATCATTACTTCTCTCTGACTCCAGCACAGGCCGAAAGATGCAATATTATATGGAGATTCTCAAATATGTTTCATAAAAGATCCTATTTGCTGTAGTGGATCTTTAAACTGTGAACATGTTGATTTCTGTTATGTTTTATCGTATGGATGAAGCTGTTTCTCTTAAAGAAATGGCGGAGAAATTGTGATATCCATTGTAACTAAAAGTACATTTCAAATGTCCACCTAGTACTGACACACAGAGGTGAAAAGAGTAATAAAAAGTTTTTCTTAAGTAAAAGTACTGTTACTTTAGTGAACTTTTACTGAAGTACAAGTAAAGTTACCCGTATAAAAATCTACTCAAGTA
>JAQQZS010000003.1:21747785-21765013 GCA_030068045.1 Platyallabes tihoni | reverse complement strand
CATCCACCATCATTTTGTGGCTTTTGTAAAGTATCGGTTCAGGCACCGTTTTGGCACCGGTACCGTTTTAAAAGTATTGATTTGGCACCGGTATCGAAAAAACCCCAAACGATACCCAACCCTAATGGCGAGTGAGTAAGTGAATGAGTATTTAAATCTGTAAAGTAATATTAAAGCACTAAGGTATTACATTTTTGGATTTCCCACCACTAGAAATTGTTGTATTTTTACATTACTTATACCATTATTATTCTTTTTTATCTTAATTCTTCAATTGGTATTAGGTTGCTCAGGTTTGGGCACATTTAATTCCGAGGCCCAGGAAAAGAGCCTAATTATTATAAGAACACGAACATAAATATAACAGTCCACCCGAGTGGTACAACTAAAGCTTAGATTGCAAGTTAGATTCCCTGGTTATGCTCCAGTCATCTGTAGTCTAGAGAGCAGATAGGCCATGCTATCTCTTTGTGTGGCAGTCGGAAGGGGTGGATAGCGCTGTCCTTCAAGTGTGTTATGCCGTACCCGATTTTGCATGAGCAGCAGTTCTAAATGACGTTGTCAGCTGGCATCAAGTGTCTCAGAGGAAGCACGTGACAAGTCAATGCCCTCACTGGTTGGTAGAGTGGGAGAGTGGGAGAGTGCCCAAACTGAGAGATGGGTGAGAATTTGCTATGACTAAATTAGGGAGAAAATCAGGGGGGGATAAACATGATTAGATATACAGTTTCACCTGTGTATCATAGTGGCATTTGAACTCAACTTAGATTACCATTGCTCTTGAGATGAAAGTTACATACAGTCACATGATGAGAAAGTTTTTGCCAGTGGAAATGTCTGAATGTGTGCATGATAGGAAATTGAACCCTCAACACAATATGGAGTATTGAAATTTACGTTTCACACATTGGAGGACCCGAAACCAGTCTCAGATTTTTTTTATCTGTCTCATTCTCTGTCTGTCTGTCTGTCTGTCTGTCGGTTTGTTGTAACAGCATCACCCAAAACTGTCTGGACAGAATTTAATAAAACTATGACAGTTATTTAGGTATTTACCTGAAGTTAAACCTGTGCCAGAAATAAAATCTAAATATTGAGTTGAAGTGACGTTATAAGCAGTTATTTGCCAGGTTATATCACAGCATCTGCCTTTTTACTAATTTACGTGTTGGGCGTGGCTTAATGTGTCACTCAACAAAGCCAATCAAAGCAATAGTTTACTGTGTATAGACACAGAAACGACCGTAATGCACCTACAGTACAAGCCGCCAAAATAATCATCATAATCAAGAACCCGAAACAAAAGCATGGCTTACTCAAAAAAAAGGAAAGTATATTATGAAAACCGATCCTTCAAAGATGAAATGGACAGATCAATATATGTTTATTCTTTCTGCGGGAAGTTTTTAAACGAGTTTGTCTCATATGTTCCGAAACAGTGTCGACAATAAAAAACAGTGATGTGAAGCGCCACTATAAAATAAAACACGGGTCGTTAGAGCAAACAGAACCTAAGCAGTCCGAATTGAGGGCGTGAATTATACACAAAGTAAGTGCCCAGTATTATGCGCTAAAATGCCCCCTCCCAGTATGGATTGCCAGCCCCCCCACCCCCCCCCCCCCCCCAACACAACAACTATAGAAATATCCATTGCAACATAATTTTATCACATAAAACTGACTGAACAGAATTTAATGAAACTTTTGCAGTACTTAGATATCTAACCCTAACCCTAACCCTAAGTTTAACCTGCACCTTAAGTGAAATAAAAATGTTGAGTAAAAGCGATGTTATGAACAGTTATGTGCCGGATTTAATAATCCACTTTAAAATAAGCTACTAATGCACTACTTCCTCAATTTAAACAAACACCTGCACCAATAGATATTCATTAGAAAAGCTAAAATTAATATTTTTACGGGGATTAGTTCATATTTGCACGGCTGAAATAACAGCACTGAAGTGGTACAGTATAAGTGAATTATGATGCACTGGTGTCGTTTTAAGACAAATCTTAATCTTTATCTGATCTACTTTTTTGATTTCTCATCTGTGATTCACTCTCCGATTACCGAACAGGGAGTGTATTTGGCTGACCACGAAAGAATGACAACTTATCTTAAACGAGGCGTCAAAATTTTTATTTCTTTGTATTAATAACATAGACAGAGTCCTGCCGTATAGAAAGATACGCAGACATGTACATGCAATATCAATGATTACATTAAAGCTGATCAGATTATTTTTATATTAAACGTTTTAACTATTTTTACACACTCTTTTCTTATCAACAACAGGTACTGTACTTATGCTACAGTAGTTAAACCAGAATAATATGGTTTACATTTTAAAATAATTCTGACAACTGCGGTTATTAGAGAGCAGGCCTGCTCATTTCCCTTTGAGGGCCAAAACAGCCTTTGATCAGACTTGTGATGTAAGGTCCAAAGGGAACGCATATTTGAGCTTGTTGTAGCACACAAGATGTATTTGCCAATTATATTTGCTTACCACTGCTATCCATAAATCGCCAAAAGAAAGCCCAACACTTAGTTTTACTGGAAAGTACCCGTTCATCGTGTGTTCTACTGTGGTGTTTAAGAAAATGCAACAACAAGACACCAGTTTATCCGAAGCTGGCAGCATTAAGACAAACTATTTGCAAGATTTCCAAATAAAATAATATTGTTGTATTGGTTAATTAAATAGTGCTGGACATCATAAACATTACATTCATTATATGAAGAATTGGTAACATTTCAACTGTTTGACTTTTTCTTAACACATGTGACTGGCGAAGTGCATCGAACACTTTTAGAGGAAAGCAGCCGATCTCAGGTTTTGACCACATCCTCACCGGCAGGTGCAGAGTGCCACATTTCTACATCTTTGCAAAATTTGAACAAAGGAAGTAACACCATTCATCACAAAAAACAGCATAAGGGCTCACGCCGAAATGAATCCTGAGTGTGAGCCCTGGCAACATTTCTGATAATAAATGTAATAAATAAATAAATAGAAATATACATGTACATAATGAACTACATGTCTCTTATCAGGATGTAAGAAAGATCTGCCTTTTAACTTAAAGTAGAATAAATCACAAATCGAGGACAGACAGTGTATGTTAGTGCATTCTCCGTATTGACTCCATGTGCACGCATACTGTGCTTTCATTAGCGTTTACGGAAATGCAACTAGAGTTTTCTGATTCTACAAGGCAACATACTAATGTATTAGACAGGAAGAAATGGGTGTGGATGTCACACATACGTTTCTAGCTTACAGTAATATCAGTTGAACTGTTTTTCCTGGGCAAGGGCTGTCAAGCAGACGGTTAACTGACATGAGAGCTGGCTTGTCACGACCGGAAAAAAGAAATATATAAATAAAATATTATAACTCAACTTGGCTACTGCATCCGGGTTTAGTGTTGTACTGCAAGGGCTTTACAAAGCAGATTTAACATTTTTTAATGTTTATCCATAATCTACTGTATCAAGCTACTCAGAGGTGATGATCATCGATAGACTTATCTGTATATAATCTGTGGTTCTGCACAGCACAAATCTCAATCAGGTAGGTTTCATTTTGTGTTCATTCCCTGAATCTAGAGCAAAGTGATTTTTAATTTTTTTTAACTGTCCATTATTGAAGCGGCTAGTATTTGTGACAGACATCTTTATAAATTACAGTCATGCTTCAAAAACGGTTTTATGCTCGGTTAGAACTGTCACGCAAGTAGATTTGTAGTATAACAAAATCAGCTGAAGATACTTTGAGTTATAAAACAGCAGGTCACATGGGCATTATGAATTATGAGGGCCGGATTGATCTATATTTCCATGTTACAAGTATGCAGAACAAAGCTATAGAAATGAATATTAATAGAGCAAGAATGAGTGGACACTACCAAGTTCAAACATTTTATTTGCGTAATTTACAGTAAATGTGTGTCCTTGTCGATGACAGCGAGTTTCCATATTATTAAACATAATATGAAGCATAACACTTTCTTCCTCCCTCTCTCTCTCTCTCTCTCTCTCATTTCCCCTGCATATTTCTTTTCTTCGCTTTCTTTCTCTTATGCTGTAGCTAAGTTGAATTCCTAAAGTGCCACATCAAACTCTTTGCTTGCAAGACCAAATAATGATTTAGTTTGTGTTTGTCTCTGTTCCAGAGGATGCATCCGCTTTACATTATCACACGTCATGCACTTGTCAAGTAGAATTTATGTAAAGCTTTGAAACACTTTGGCCCTGCATTCTGTTTTCACTCAGTATAAAGAAAAATAAAAAAACTTGGATCTGGCCTACTAGTGTACTCAACCGACCTCGAATGACCAGCCGATGAAGTGACCAGTCTAGCTAGCGATGATCTATGATTAGCCGTGGACGACATTACTCACTTACTTGCCTTATTTTCTCCACTTTTCACATTTGCTCGTGGGAGACTGCTGCCATATTGCTATTGATTTTGGAATGCAGCCAGCAAAAAGATAAACACTAACTTTTTTTTTTAAAGGCTAAATTATATGCCGACAATTCATATCGCCAAATTTCTTTCAAAAACTGGGACGAAGGGACGTCTTTGTAAGCGGTTGTAGTGATTAGTTAGACGACCGGTAGACAGACTTGGCCAGTGAGCCGGCATAGTTTCCAATTGTTGACTGCTGGGTCACAGGAACTGGAGGGTTGTATGTCTTAGTTGGCTTCTGTTCCATTAAAGGGTCACCATTGTACTGTACTTCATGGCTGTACTTCTGCTTCTATACAATACTCAGCTTTTGTTCCACAGTGGCCTGTGTTTGCTCTCTATGATGGCAAGACTGCTTTGTGCGAATTGGAATACATTATTACTTTTTTGTCTAGTTAGAACATTACTGTGGTAGGCTTAGATCAAGATCTAGCCTCAAACAGGATGCATTTTGTTTGAACAAATCACATGTTTACAAGTTTGGTCATCCAAGAAATTGAGGGCAGGAAATTGTGATTTCTGTTTCCTGTCATTTCACTGTGTGATTGACGCACCTCCAGCTATCTGCGATGTATTCACGCTTTTCAGAGACAAGAAGGGTTTGATGGTAAGCACTTTAACTTTTAGGACTGAGACAAAAAAAAAGAAAGTAAGAGTAGCTAGTAATTAAACTTGAAACCAAGGGTTTCTTTACTCTCTTTTTGAGTTTCATATTCTGTGTCTTCATTATTTTCATTCTTTCTAGCTGCTAAGCGGCCTTCCTCTGTCTCCTCACTGAGTGGGATCGTCAGCCGGATGGCCTCCTCTGGTGGCACCTCTCGTGGGAGCTGCACCTCCGTCAACACCGTTTGTTCCGACAGCGACCGGGGAGCGAGTCTCAGCTCCTCTACGTCTTCAGCCTCACTGCAAGATGGACACTCATCCTCCTCCTCATCTTCACTGCCCTGTGTTGCTGTTCCAGCTTATGCATCGCTCCCCCAGCGCAATGGCTCTGACATCAGCTTGGACCTCACGCCATTGTCAGGCCCAGCCTCCTCGTCTACCACAACCATGCCGAAACTTTCACGTTTGCAGCGTGTGTTGCTGGAGATCGTCGAGACAGAGCAGGCCTACGTGAGGGATCTAAAGAGCATAGTCGAGGTAAGGGTTCTAATTCAGACCATTATCACAAACACCTCTTGCTTTCAGTTCTCTTAAGTGCAACATGAGGCAAATGTCGTCATTCAGGCGAAACCAGAAACTGTCAGTAGACCATTTCTTTCCCATGTCGTACATGCCTGAGGCATTTTTACTGAGTTAAAGGAGTCCAGACTAATACAAAGGCCTTTATCTTTACATTAACGCTATCATATTTTCTTCAGATGTAATATGAACTGGTTGTGTAGGTGATAGGAGAAAAAAAGACAGACTTTTCACTGTGCCAGCGGCCATTTCCTTGTGATCACCTCGAGATGCCATAGCACCATTCATCACACTCTCAGGTGGTGTGGAGGAGGACATGGCAGCGGATAAAAGCAACAGTACATTTTAATCTGTCACTTCAAAAGCACATTTGCCATCTTCCTCACTAGGGTCAGTCAACCAAGGACAATGAGGAGATTGTTGTTCATAGCTCGCTCACACACACACACACACACAAACACCAATCAGTTCGTGGTGAGTAGCATAACAGGCTCTCTGTAGAAACTCTCAACACATTGGTCATATAGTACATGGAGTCAGTCTGCTGACCTTGGGAAAGGTTGTCACACTTCTGTCGAGAGCGATGAAATTTAAGAATCATGCTCTGTAAGAAAAAGATTCTATTATATACTGTTTTATTATAAGGAAATCATGATAGCTGTCATATGTTTGCAACAAAAAAAAAAGGGGAACATGACTAAGGAATGTGGAGCAATACTAACACAGACAGCTTGGGCAATATGTGGTGCAAGATATCACTTCTCATTATACTCTTTGATGTTGCTTGGAGATTGGCAACCTGACATACCATTAGGTCTTTCCACACCAAAGGAACAACCTCTAGTTCTGAAAAAGGAGTAAATATGCAGTTCCTTGAATGGCCACTAGTAGCTGGCTCAAAGAGTGAGTCAATCCCTCATGCTAACATGTCCAAATTTACCACAGAAATAAACAACCTGGTACATATTGCAATATAATATTGCAACCTGGTACAAAAAAAAGCGGAATTGTTCTCCATAGCTAGATTGCTTCCTATTTTTGGGTGGAGGGTAAAATGTTGTGCAACTCAACAGTTCAAATTATATTAAGCTATGAAAGTATGCATGAATAGGGGCATAAGAAAATTTTAGCTGTGTGCTATGCATCACATTAGCTAACCAGCTAACTGGAATCGAAGAAATGGAGTTGACCTGGGAAAACGTGTAGGGTAGTGATGTTACTATGACACAGAGGCTCCGAAGCTTGTATCGCGCAGAAGGAGGCGTGTCCAAATGAAGCCTTGCATATAGCATATAAATTAACATTAGCCATATGAACATTTTAGCTAGCTTGTGGTAACTTGTTCCAACCCACAGCCAGGTGCTTTTTGTTCCACATATTTGACCATTCATGGATTATCCAGGGTTTATGCGGAGTCAGCTCCCAGCTCCCAGATGGAGACGACCAGAGCTCCCACGGTTGAGCTTCAAAAACACTCTTTAGAAAAAACCTGTGTATGTTGTGATGGACGTTTTGTCCAGTTCTTATACAGTCTATTGGTAAACCTTATAATTACAGTATGCTTCAATCATCTTCATTGTTCACAAAATCAGACAAGTGGTCAAAGAAAATCAGATGAAGTGGTGAAAAGGAAATTTCCCTGTTCTGGCAAGGTATGATTCAGCTCTGACATGCCCCCTAGTGGACATTTACAGTTCCAGATGTACAAAACATATCATCTGGGTTCTTCAGATACTCCCTCCTGAATGTTCAGAGGCTAAGTACTATAAGCTACATTATAAACCCTAGAGTATTTATTTAGGGCTTTTGGGCCATTTGCTCTAAAATTGTCATTGAATGTGGATTTATATTCAATATATAGGCAGAACAGACTCGTTTTGGTTGTGACAATCATCTGAAGTTCCAAGACTCTGTTTATGCCTTACACAGGTGTGATGTTTGTGTAGTTCTCCCAGGCATTGGTATTAATCAACATATTCAATCTGAAAGAAAAAAAAGCATTCCTGCATAGTTTTTTTTCTTTCTGAAGCAGTTGGGCTTGGAACCTTCTCTGATTGGGAAAAACCCTGTTCACATGGAGACACAAATCAAAGGAGCCTTTGGAGTTTTAGATTCCCTTTAATTGTGGTGGGGTTTGGGTCCAATACAAAGTTATGAGGTGAGGATAGTGTTTATTGTGTCGGGTTGCTGCAGGTCGCAGAATGTATCACTGTATCTTATCACTGGTGGGGAGGCTTTTGAAGTAAGCCTCTTTAAAAAGGAGTGATAAAAAAAGAGAAGATACTCAAGTGTGGCCTGCTCAGTGAAGACGATGATAAATTACATACTTAAAAAGTTTTCTAGCGGAGGAGCGCTGCTTTTTTATCAGTCTGCAGCCTCAAAATGGGGTGTGATTGTTGGATGATGTCAGAGCACTTTTTCTGGGATTTGCACATATCATGTCTCAAACCCTGGCTGAGCTTCTATTAGCAAGAGCTGTCTGGTTTTAATAGAATATAAGTGAGGAACGATGTCTGATTTGCTTGAAGAAGAAAAAAAGCAAAGTGGTTCTACGGTTTATTTGTACTGTACATTGTATAGGGAAGGTATTATTGTTTGTTTATTTGTTTGCATGTCCTTTAGTATTCATCTGTATGATTGTTTATGTGCAATATGGAGAACTTTAGGGTACAAGACTGAGTCAAGCCCCCTTTTCCCTTTTCCAGGACAGGAAACAGGGGGGATGGGGGTCTTGGCTGTAACCCCCCCTTTCTGGAGCATAAGCAGAGGGGCCCACTCACTAGAAAGGGACAAACCTCTTCTACAATCTATGACCTACTTTCTCAGACAAAGGAGAATATGTGCAACTCCTGTAAATCTCACCCTGTCTCTGACTTTTATTCCTTTGTCTGACTTTTTAATGAAAACATCCCTCTTTTTCGTGTTTTTTATTCTAGCAATCTGTGGTTCCTCTGTGGTTCCTCTCCTAATCTGAATCTCAGGTTTCTCTGTGTGTTTGTGTGTTTTGCACTTTTCCCTGTTTCACTGTCATATCGCTCACTCATTACCTTTCTACCCTTCGAGCACATCATCTGGGGAGTTTTTTATCTGACCCCGTGACAGACTGTAAATCAGCATGATAGCGGTGGCCCAAACCGGCTTCGTCTTTAAGAGGTGATGAACGTGTCAGACTCCTCATTTTCCACCTCATTTTTGACCAACCACGAACTGTTTGCTTTCCTCCGACACGCTGGCGGCTCTGGAAACAAACACGGAGCAAGAAAGAAAGAGCGTCTAGTTTCGCGTTGCGGGAATGTAGCAGCGTTACAGGCGACAGAGGGAGGCGGTCTCCCGAGCACTTTGCTTCATCATAATGTTTCGCATGCCTCATAATGTTTGTTTGTTTTAGCGCTATTCATTGTTATAGTCCAGTCGGGACCACTTTTGGGTTTTTTTTTTGGTATTTGGTTTATTTTGGGGCCCGTTTTTAATATTAACTACAGTGATTTTTCTCATGGTAGATTACATCAGAAATTAATGGCACTACATATTTGCTTGCACTAAAAAGCTGGAGAATTAAAGAGTTAATGAAGCCAAGCAGTGACAACTGATACTGTGTTGATGGATGTGCCTGACTAGCATATTTCAGAAGGGTCAAATTATTTGGCGGCATTAAACGAAGAAAACAACTAAGGAGATTTGAAATGACTGGAACTGGTTTCAGAACCCTTCGACACATTGTCGAAACCTGGAAGGATCGTATTGGACCGTTAACAAAATACAGTAATGAATGGGGAGCTCACTTAAACGCTTGGTGAAGTTGCATGGGGAAAATCAACAGTAAAAACCATAGGTATGTTTACAGGACTAAACAGCTGTGTCGCCATAAGAAAACCACTTTTTCGTGAGATTAATCGGATAAAAGACTTCAATTGATGAGGGAGCATAAAGATTGGACTTTAGAGCAATGGAAGAATGTCATGTGGTTTGATGAGTCCAGACTTGAAGCACATGAAGCGATGCACCCATCATGCATGGTGGCCACTTCACAATCCTCTGGAAGCAGTGTTATGATCTTGGGGGTGTTTCAGTCAGTCGGGTCTAGGCTCAGCAAGGTGATGTGGCAATAAAATAAACTCGGCTGATGATCTGAATGACAACATTATCAGATCCATGGAGTTGATGTCAGTTGCATTTGATTGCAACATGTGTTTTCCACATCAAGCTGATAAAATAAATGGATGACTGCAGCATAATAATTAATGATTTCTCCTTGCACTGCACATTTTTGTGTGTTCCCAGCTTCCAAACCATCTGACTCAACTCATCAGCTCTCCTGATGAGGGTAAAATTGTGTGTTAGAGCAGAGGAAACTGAAACAGTGCAGAAAGGATTGTTTCAGGACCAGGATTGGGAAACATTTGTGTATAATTAAAATCGCTCTCATGACCTGGTGGGTTTGAAGTATTAGTGTAGCTCCTAGCACAATAGTCTACTGAATGGAGAAGACCTGAGCCTCACTATAACAAACCTGATATTCACTTATCATTGACTTGACCTTCAGAACTTCCAGTCTCACATACCGTAGTATGACTGCAGATCGATCCCTGCTATCCAGTTCACCCAAATGAGGATGGGTTCCCTGTGGAGTCTGGTTCCTCTCAAGGTTTCTTTCTATTACCATCTCATGGAGGGACAATCAGGGACATCAGGGACAATCTTATCATTTTGATTCATACACATTCATACAAACTTCAATAATTCTTTTGATTGTGTAAAGCTTCTTTGCGACAATGTCAATTGTTAAAAGCGCTATACAAATAAAATTTAATTGAATTGAATTAATTACTCTATACTGGCCAGTGTGGATCTGGGGGGATCAAGGGGTGTGAGGTACGAATACACCATGGATGAGACACCAGTTCAACACATTTTAACCTAAGGCCAGTTTAGCGTCGACATACAGTACAGTATGTGCATGTTTTTTGTGAAATGGAAAGAAAACCAGGGATCCATTCCAACAACATTGGGAGATTACACTCAGGATTGACAGAGGAACCCTTGAGCTTGAGACCCACTCTGTACCAGTGTCCCACCCTCCAAGTTATACTAATCATCATAATTCTGAACAGTTTAATTTTGCTGTGAGCTTGATTAGCAAAGCTGCCTTCACATCCTTGTGTGCTCTAGCGTTGTTTAGAAAAGCCAAAGGGAAACTGTTACACTTGTGCATGCTTTCTTTTATCTGTACTCTCAAGTTGGTATTCGGTGGTCTTGAGTTAATAAAATTGTCTATGTTTGCTTGATTTGAGCCCTGTTAGCTGATCAGCTCCGTTTATTGTGAGGTTTAATAGGATTGGAAACTCCTGCTCTCCTCATGTGCTCTGTTGCATCTGCGTGATTACTGAGAAGACTTATTTTCTCATGAGATCAGATGATGGCTTTATGTCCGGGGTCAAGATAAGATAAATACAAGACAGGGAAGGTCTTTTAACCATGCATTAATTGCATTCCAATTTTCTGATGCGTTTATAAGTTCGGTTTTAGTGGTCAATGTCAGCCGTTTCTCTCTTTAAAAAAAGGTCTTTATGGGGAAGAAATTATAAGCAATGATTAATGTAGTTAGATTGCTCAGAGGTGAGACGACCTTCCTGCTGCATAAGGATTAGTCGTGGTAGACGCTATACCACGTGCACGTGCAACTGATTTGTTTAGAATTGCTTATAATGGAAATAAGATGAATGGAAGCAAATTACAGGTAATTATAGGCGAATAAAATGTCATATAGCTCATGAGTTTATGATAAGCCATTGCCAGAGGGCTGGAAACATTTTATCTACTGCTGATTTAATGCCTCAAGGTTTCAGCGCATTCTTTCTATCTCCTTTGTCTCTCTTAGGACTATCTGGGGTGCATCATTGACTATGGAGACCTGCCTCTTAAACCAGAGGAGGTGAGCACGCTGTTCTGTAACATCGAGGACATCTATGAGTTCAACAGGTAAGCACTGTTATGTTCCGTTTTCTCTCGCTTTCTCTGTCCCCACTTTTTTTCCTCCCTCTCTGTCCCACTGTGTTTTGCAGTCATGTCTGGGTCAGAGGTAGTTTTGGTCAGATTCTGCTGCTTGGGTGGTTCTTCTATCTGTTTAGCAGTTGGCCCAGATTGTAGACAATTACAGTGAAAAAGACAATGTCCAGGCTGCAGCCAAGAGGAACGCTGTTTGGCTTTTGAGGCTTTCCAGAAGACTCTCACGCTCAGTGTTGATTGCTGTCTTTGCAATGCTCTTAACAAGCCCGAGTCATTACTTTTTTTTTTAACTTTTTTTTTTTAACAAGCACAAAAAGGCTGCTATAGTTCAACACATCCTGGTTTCATACAAGGAGAAGTGGTGCAGAATAAGGTCCAGATGCATTAAATTATATTTTTTTGGCTTTAAAGCAATACATATTACCAAAAAAAATCATAATAATTATTACTTAATTTTTCATAATTTCATGTATTTTTGAGCTGAAATATATCACAATGAACAATCTTGCTTGACCCAGTACAGTATCTCAGTCGTTACTGGGCAGCTAGTGGCATGATGTATTGTACATGAAGGAAATTACTGCTAATGTATGGCTAAGATGGAACACTACGTGGTTTTTAAAAATAACAAATGGTCGACAGTAAGGGTATACCAAGTATACCAAGTGAAAGTGCTTGATCTTAAAACATTTTAATATAATATAAATCATCCTACCTTCATAATGATAGATTTTATGAAAAAGAGAACCAAGGTTCTACACCTTACCAAGGCTGTAGAATAATCCAAATGTACTTTAGGTAGATTCTGTCATGCATTTCATTTAATGAATAATTAGTTTCTAGACAGGCAGCACGGTGGCGTAGTGGTTAGCATTGTCGCCTTGCAACTCCCAGGTCCGGGTTCGATTCCTGCATAGAATTTGCATGTTCTCCCCGTGTTTGGTGGGTTTCCTCTGGGTACTCTGGTTTCCTTGCAAACTCCAAAGGCATTTTCAAAGCAGATTTGGCTAACTGATGTTCCCAAATTCCCATAGTGTGTGAATGCACAAGTGAATGTTGACTGGAGGTCCAACTACGGTTGTAAAAATGGGAATAAATGCAACGGTAATCATCATTGGCCTCCACGGTCCCTAGTTGGACTACAGAGGTTCCTAGATGGATGGATGGAATTTCTAGACAGTGTATGGTGAAACAATTAAAAACAAGTCAATATATGGTACATTTTTAAAAAATATTTTCATAAAAAGTTTTTTATTTTATAATATGTACTTTCCTTGATTGATCGTTTTCTTTTTTTTCTTTTTTCTTTTTTTTAATGAAAATGAATGTACAGAACATACATTAATTATATTTTTTCATGTTTCCTTATAACTCCCCTATGGGATTTGCAGAAGATGTGATGGTCGTTTTTGTCTCTGAGTAATAATTTTTTGGTCAAACGTTTTCTGCACAGCTATCATTTGATGTTAGATCACTTGCGGGTGTTGAAGGCTTCAATATAAACTTGGCTGTTTCCTCACACCAGTTCCCTTGTCATCAGCTGTTTCCTTACACCAGTCACCAGCAGTCACATGAATCCGGCTGCCGTCCGACTGAAATTCTTAGGATGTTTGTAATGTCTTTGGAGGAAGCATCTTCATGCCTTTTACTTTTCATCACCCGAAGACCTTTCCTGCTGTGTTTTTTTTTGTTTTCGCATTTCACCCTCTCATGTCCACTCCAGGCCTTTCTCATTACAGGACCTCCTCTGGCATTGCTAGATGATGAAATCTAACATGATGTTTTCCCAGCAGACCTCATGGGAAATCCACTTTGCTATGCGGTAACAGAAAATCTTAGAAAAGTTTTGCGTGTATTTCCTTCATGTTATATGGTAATATTTATAAAATGTAGGGTGTCAGAGCCAGGTTGTTTGTTCCTTCCTCAGGCGCTTTCCTGAAATTTGATTTGCGTGTAAGGGGATGAGAGTTAATCACAGTTCCACTCCAGCCCAGATTTGTTCCTCTTTCTTGTAAATAATTGTTTAGAGTGGAAGATTGACCTTGGTTTTTTTTCCCCACAGTATATATTTTTCTTTCTCCCGCTCTTCTTTGTCTTATCCATTTCATCATCTCATTTCTATGGAATGGGGTCCCTGTTTTCACTCACAGTGCTGTTGTATCTTTTTCTTGGCACCAGTCAGAGCAAACAGATGTCATGTTACCTGGAGCCAAAGAAGCCAGACTCTGAGATAGCTCTGTAGGCCCTCTGTCATGAATATTCTACACATGGCGTGTTAAAGCATAAAGGCACAGGCTGGAGAGCAGACAGACTGTTGTGTCTTCTCACACTCGTTGTGTACATTGTCTGGCGGGGAAAAAAATCACCATTTCTAAGGTGCCAAATTATTGGGCTGCGTCAAGCACCAAAAACAATTAAGGAGATTCGAAATGACTGGAATTGGGTTTAAAAAAATCCAGTACATTATTAAAACATGTGGAACTTGTGGAAGAGATGTGGCCAGAACAAAAAAAATCATGAATGGAGATCAGTTAAATACTTAGTAAAGATGCAAAAAATGGTAGAAAATTGATGAATGAGAATTCACAGGATTGGGACTAAATAACTGTGTGGCCATAAGAAAACCACTGGTTAGAGAGACTAGGGGGCGAAAAGATTGAACTTTGGAGCAATGGAAAAAGGTCATGTGGTCTAATGAGTCCAAACTGACTTTATCCCAGAGCGACAGGCGCAGCAGGGTGAGAAGGGAAGCACATGAAGCGATGCACCCATCATGCATAGTGGCCACTGTACAAACCTCTGGAGGCAGGGTTATGATCTGGGGTTGCTTCAGTTGCTCAGATCTAGACTCAGCAACATTATGTTGCAGTAAAAAAAATGAAGTTCGCTGACAACCTGAATGTACTGAATAACCAAGTTATCCAATCTATGGACCTTTTTTCTTCTGTGATTGAGCAGGCATATTTCAGGATTCAAAATGTGAAAGCCACCACACTGTGCACCATAACCAAAGCTACAGGCAGTCAATGGAATCTTGGAGTGTGTGACTGTTTTTTTTTTCCTGCCAGACAGTGTATTATATATCAACTAACTAACAGTTAGTTCCCACCTGTTGCCTGATTGGATGTGAGGCATTCCACGAGTGGTGATAATAGAGCACAACAGCACTGGGATATTTAACATGTGTTCTAATAACCATTAAGAGTCAGTCGCCAGCATGGGTAGAGGAGAGAGCAGCCGCCTGCCAAAACCCACATTCAAAACTGGTCATGGAAGCACTTTCAGCAAGAAAACACATCTGATAATGTTTTGTCTTCTTCAACAACACTTTGTCCTTAGTAATTGCTTATAAATGTTTCAAATAGCCTTTGAACTTGCCGTGATGTTCTGTTTGTGAACTAACTTCTAACAAAAGGATAACACATGGTATTTGGAACAAGTGATTATACACCCTACACACACAAGCTTATTATTTTAGGCTATCTGGGATTCAACCTTGGAACCTGGAAGTTTATCATCATTATACATACAGTAGTAGCGGTAAGAATTTTAAAACTCCCTGTTAATTTACACTCATTGTCACTAACTAATCGTTGAGACTAAAAGTTATGGTTAGTTAGTTCTGCTGGTTCCTGAAGGATATATGCTGGCAGAGTAAAGTAACTGATTACATAAAGAAATAAATCATAATCTGTTAATAATAAATGGAGTTACATAAAAGCAATATCACAGTCTAGGTCGTGCTGTTGTACTGAATATCGGCACGGTTGCAATAGCTTCAGTACTCGAGCTGCACCCTCGTACCTATGACCGCATCACAGCCATGCCGATATTCAGTACAACAGCACAACCTTCAGCGTGATATTGCTTAATTGCATCACTATATTGAAGTGTGTAAATATTAGTCTTTACTGTATATTCATTATTTACCTTCTTGTGAATTCACATACTGAACCCAAAATAGACAAAATGGAAAGGTGAACGGGGATGAAAAGAAGATATTTCGAGCCTATTCATCAGACATTGGTGGTTGGCACTTATTGTTCAGCGATGCACCCATCATGCATAGTGGCCATTGTACAAGCCTCTGGAGGCAGGTTTATGATCTGCTTTAGTTGATCAGGTTCTAGGCTCAGCAATATTATGCGGCAATAAAATGCAATGAACTAGGTGCTGACAGTCTCTTTTCACAAATATTACTTTAGGAGTTTTACTCCCATGGATTGTTGAGCATTGTATTACTTGTCTGAAGCCAAGATCTTCAATATGCATTTGTAGAGGTGTTGTTCAGCATGATCGAATCTCAAACTCTGATATGCATTACCCATAACCCCAACATTATCATAATTCTAACTCACTGAATGATTAAACTGTTTGCATGGTTAGTCAACCTAGTGAATGAATTAATCATATTAATAACTTTATACTGTAAATGAAACATGTTGTCTTTATGTGACTACAAGAGGGAAACACTACAGTATATTGCCAAAAGTATTCGCTCTCCTGCCTTCACATGCATATAAACTTGAGTAACATCCCATTCTTAATCCATAAGGCTTATATGTTGGCCCCACCCCCTTTGCATCTATAACAGCTTCAACTCTTCTGGGAGGGCTTTCCACAAGGTTTAGGAGTGTGTTTATGGGACTTTTTGACCATTCCTCCAGAAGCGCATTTGTGAAGTTAGACACTGATGTTGGACGAGAAGGCCTGGCTCGCGGTCTCCACTCTAATTCATCCCAAAGGTGTTCTATCGGTTTGAGGTCAAAGTAGTCAAAAATTCCCGTAACCACACTAATAAAACCTCGTGGAAAGCCTTCTCAGAAGAGTCGAAGCTGAAAAGGGTAAGCCAACATCGATATTAAACCCTATGGATTAAGAATTGGATGTTGCTCAAGTTCACATGCATGTGAAGGCAGGCGATATAGTGTACTGTATGTGTACTACCACCAGGGCAAGAGGCCTAACATTGGCATGTAAAACATGGGCCGGCTTCAAAAGCATATTTCTCTGGGAGTCAGAAAGGGGCGTTTATTGGAATCATCAGAAAGATTCCTCGGCTATGTGCAATCTAGACCTCTGTGTGACCTCAATCTCCTGTATCCTTTCATCTTTTAAAAAGAGTTCTTGATCTTTTGCATGGTTTGGTATTATGTTTTTTTTTCCTTTGTTTGAAGTAGGACCCATTTTAAGCAGCATCCTTCGCTTAAGATAGACTTAAACTTAAGATAGGACTTCCCAGACATTTATACACCAATGTTGTTTTATATGATTTTGCAAAAACAGAGAGACACTGGTCGTTCAACCACAGAAACTTTGATAGATTTCTACACTTTTCTGGTCCAGTGCTTTAGAATCTTGAAATTTTCAGTGTGATTGGATGGCTGCATTTTCGTACAACTGTGTAAGATGACTTTTCAACATCGAGAATGCATTTAAGCTTTTAAAAGTAGTCACTGGTTTAAATATGTTAGAGTTCAAATCAAATTCAAATCAAATTCAAATTTTATTTGTCACATACACAGTCATACACAGTACAATATGCAGTGAAATGCTTACACGA
>JAQQZS010000003.1:21725718-21746100 GCA_030068045.1 Platyallabes tihoni | reverse complement strand
TCCCCGTGCTTGGTGGGTTTCCTCCGGGTACTCCGGTTTCCTCCCACAGTCCAAAGATATGTAGGTTAGGCTAATTGATGTTCCCAAATTGCCCATAGTGTGAGTGTGTGCCATGCGATGGATTGGCACCCTGTCCAGGGTATACCCTGCCTCGTGCCCTAAGTCTCCTGGGATAGGCTCCAGGCTCCCTGCGACCCTGAATACAGGATAAAGCGGTGTAGAAGATTAATGAGTGAGTGAGTAACCTTAATTTATGATTCCTCTTGGCGCTAGCTGCTTTAAAAACGAAACTGAAAGTGCCTCTTCTTGCTAGCGTCCTTGGGACCCATGGTCACAAAATTGCACAAAATGCAAAATGCAAAAAAAAAACCCCACAAAAAATATGTAAACCCAAAGCAAACAAGTTTTGAACGGCTCCTGGACATATGTGTAACTTATCCTGGCATCCAGTTCGCTAGGTTGAGGCAAACGTTTTGATGATCCCCAGAACCCCTCTTTGGTTTTGAAACCCTTCCTACTTTATAGTTCACAAGGTCAGCAAGTCCTGGCCAATGATCACAATACAATACCTATTTAACCATTTAATATGTGGATCATCTTTCTTCTGGAAAAAACAAAAAAACCAAAAGCCCCTACCCCCAAGTTGTGTAAACAATATCGTTCTGTCTTGCCTCTTTATTGTAATCAAACCTCGAGCATCACAAACCATAAATGGTACTTTGGAAAAGCCAGCTCCTTGGTGTGTTTTACAGCACATAGCTAGCATGAATTCCCCTCCACTTTTGTTATAACCAAAGCGAAGACCACTCACCACAAAGGGCATCTGCAGAACGTGCTCTGTCTTCAGTGGAGGGTGGGGGGGGTTGGGGGGGGGGGGATGCAGAAAACTGGATCGCAGCGGTTTTCCCCATGAACTTTTTCCCTCAGCCACATGTAGGCGTGATCAGAGAACTTACAGAGAACCAAGTTGTTTTCTTTGGAGCATCGGGGAGGGTTCCCCACAGACTGACCACTGTAGTAGCGTGAGGCCTTTTTAGTGATGATAGTTCAAAGTTTGCTGATGAATTGAATGAAGTCCAGTGTGTTCAGTCAGTTAAATTATCACTCAGTTCAGTTTAGATCTTTAAGGGAAACCTGATGCCAAAACCTCTGGAGACCAAATGAAAAATCCTTTTTTCATGGTAAAAAAAAAAAAAAAAAACTCTAAATGCCTCTACTCCTCTTCTGTCTCACCAATGATGCTGTCCAAGATAATCCATGCCTGCTGCTTTTGATTCATGCAGTCACTATAAGGAGGCTCTATTGCTTTCGCTCTCTGCTCACTAGCATTTAAAAGATATAAATCATGTGTACCATATTCCCAGGAAGCATATTTATCTATGTATATGTCGTGATAATGCTATAGATATCTTAGTTAAGTAGAAAAATGTGAGCTGGCAGCACACACATGGCATGCACATATTCAGAATTTTTCAGCATTCAGGTCCAGGGGTTTGGTAACAGAAAATCTGAGGATGTGGGTTCGATGTCTGTATTGTCTGCTCTGGGGATCTGGGGGAAACAGGTTGGGGGTTGGTATCTGAGCCAAAATAAGATGTATTCCATCTGTGTTCTCTTACGCGATAGTGGAAAAGAAACAAATGAATTCTATGTGGAAATGGAGACAGGGATCAGGGTTTACTGTAGCCAGGATCGTCCCCTTGAAAACACCAGTCCCAGATGTCTCCATAGAAGGAGAATTACACTTATATATATATATATATATATATATATATATATATATAATAAATGCATGGGCATCCATTCTGTATGGTGTGACAAAGCATATATTTTAAATCTTTCTTGTGTACGTCTTTACTTCTGAGATATATTTGCGAGAATACGATATCAAGCAGTTCTCACTTTGTGAACCACATCGAGATGTGACTAAAATATTTACTCTATCAACAGTGAGCTTTTGGAAGATCTGGAGCGCAGCCCCCATGCAGCAGCTATAGCCGAATGCTTTGTGGAAAGGGTAAGTCAAGAAAAGTAAAAGTCGCGAACTTTTAAATGATATCATTAGTTCAGAATTATTAGCATATAAAGCCGTAATCTGTCACATGATTCATGGCTCCGACAAACAACAAAGGAAAAAGTGTTTTTGTTTTTTCTTGCTTTATTTCAATCCCACAACAAAGGAATAAATGAAGTCTATGATTTAAATTGTCTTAAAATCTTTTATGTTTCCCCTTGGCTTGGCGAAATTGCCTGTTCGAATGCGACTTTTGTTAAACTTGTTAAAACAGCTGTGTCAAAGTGCCATATGCCTGGCAGAGTTGCAGAGGCGCAACAGAGGAATATTGTCTATGAAGTATGTGTGTGAAAGACAGATGGGCTTTGTGAATGAATCCCAAACATATCAGCAAACTGTGCTGACCTTTGAACATGTGCATGTGTGTCAGCTGAGGGGGTTTGCAGTCACTTTCCAACATGTTTGCTGACGCCCTGCGCATTACAGTGACAGGCTAATGACCAGGCCTGGGTGGCATGGAAGTGCAGACAATGGCATCTTTGTTTTTTTATGAAGGTGTGAACTGAATGTCACTGATCCTTTTTAGAATGTTGTTCTAAAAATCATTTGAATTTGAGTAACATCCAATCCAATTCCTAATCCATAAGGTTTAATATGATGTCGGCCCATTCTTTGCACCGAGAACAGCTTCAACTCTTCCAGGAAGGCTTTCCACAAGGTTTAGAAGTGTGTTCATGGGAATTTTTGGCCATTCTTCCAGAAGTGCATTTGTGAAGTCGTTGAACGAGAAGGCGTGGCTCGCAGTCTCTGCTGTAATTCATCTCAAAGGTGTTCTATCAGGTTGAGGTCAGGACTCTGTGCAGGCCAGTCAAGTTCTTCCACACCAAACTCGCTCATCCATGCCTTTATGGACCTGACTTTGTGCGCAGTCATGTTGGAACAGGAAGGTGCCAACCACACGACGAGGCCTTCCACTGTTGCCACAAAGTTAGGAGCATGAAATTGTCCAAAATGTTTTTTTATACTGAAGCATTAAGAGTTCCTTTCACTGGAGGCTCCTGAAAAACATCCCCACATCATAATCCCCCCTCCACCAAACTTTACACTTGGCAAAATGAAGTCAGACAAGTAACGTTCTCCTGGAAATCGCCAAACCCAGACTCGATTGGATTTCCAGACAGAGAAGCGTGATTTGTCACTCCAGAGAACATGTCTCCACTGCTCTAGAGTCCAGTGTCGGCGTGCTTTACACCACTGCATTCGATGCTTTGCATCTTGCACTATACGCACTGGTCTTGAGCTAATCTGAAGGTCACTTGAAGTTTGGAGGTCTGTAGCGATTGACTCTGCAGAAAGGCCACAAAGTTGGGAGCATGAAAATGCCCAAAATGTCTTGATATGCTGCAGCATTAAGAGTTCCTTTCACTGAAACTAAGGGGCCGAGCCCAACTCCTGAAAAACAACCCCACACCAGTTCTAACCAGTGCACAAAGCAAGGTCCATCATATTAAAACCTATGGATTAAGAATTGGATGTTGAGCCTCCGAGTGGTGCAGTGGTAAAGTGCTCGCCCTATCATCCGGAGATCGCAAGCGGAGGGAGCAGATAGCGCTGTCCTCCAAGTGTGTTACGCTGCCCCCAACGGTGCGTGAGCGAGCAGTTCGAAAAGATGCGTCGGTGACGTCACGTGGGTCGGAGGAAATCTGCGGCCCACACGACTGATTGGTAGTAGAAGCTTAATGTGGGAGCCCCCTAGTGACAGGAGGAATTGAACACGACTAAATTAGGGAGAAAATCGGGGAAAAAATCCAAAAAAAAAAAAAAAAGAATTGGATGTTACTCAAGGTCATCTGCATATGAAGGCCGGCAAGCGAATACTTTTGGCAATATATATATATATATATATATGATGTATGTGTGCTAAAAGTATTGATCACTCTTCCAGGATTTAAGACCACATTAATGAATAGAACACTCTTAGGATCCAGTAATCTTTAGTTCTGTTACAGCATCACCCGGGAACCGAACCAGCGATCTCCGGATGATAGGGCAAGCACTTTACCGCTGCGCCACTTGGAGGCTCAAGATCCAATTCTTAATCCATAGGTTTTAATATGATGGACCTTGCTTTGTGCACTGGTTCTTTAGTTTTTTTTTAATTCTCCAAAACATGCCCATAGTTGCATTGGCTGAACTAAACTTCTATTAGGTATGAATGTGTACTGTATATGCATGGCACATGTATGCACTGCTGTTCCTAGCACAGCCTCTGACCACTGTAATGCAGTTACTGAAGAGAAATCAATTAAGCACTTTAGGACCGATTCACTTTTAAAATCGTTCATTTTAAGTTCTTTTATTTGGAATAATGTGGCCTTATCTCTGGATCTCAGTGACAAAAGAAAATATCAGGCACCAGTAGTTTTCCGAAACAAAGAAGTGACATCAGGCTCCAAATGAAGCCCAAATCAGACAAGTTTTCAAGTTTTCAAGTTGCGAAACATTGTATCCAAAGCAAATTAAGGACATCACGTAATCATGATGTGATGATGAAAATAGTAGTGCATGTGAGTGAGTAGGAGTGGTTTACATTTTAAAACATCGTTCCAAACCATTGAATGCGTGATTGTGGGTTTGTGTCCTAAATGGATCATAAGAACTGCAGCAGAAGAACCACAACATTATGATAATTGCAGAACCCTTTAAGTTGCTATAATGACTCCCATATTTTCTTCAACAATCTGAAAAACCTGCTGTTCATCGAATTACGAGTAGTTTTATATTTGAATTCATGGAGTCTGTATTATTGATATTAAAATAGTTTGACAGTTGTGCATATAATTGTGTAATGTTTGTTTTTTTGTTGTTTCTCCCTGGTTTAGAGTGAAGCCTTTGACATTTATACCATTTACTGCATGAACTATCCCAAGTAAGTTATTTACAGATTACTTTTTTTTTGTGCTTTAATGTAATGCTTTGTCTTGTATCTGACACCTCATATCATGTCGAACATAAAGCGATTTAAGGTGATTAACGTTCATGTAGATGTATATGCTGGAACTCTTTTATAAATTATAAATTGTTTGTACCCCCCTTTAAACTATTAACGTTTTCATGAAAATATTTAGAACTATTACAAATGATTACATCAGAGTAGGGTAGTATGAGTGGGAGGAATGCAGGTCTGGACCGGTTGATTCGCTCTGGGAGATAAGTCCTGTAGTTGATGGACTGGAACAGGATAGGTTTATTTTAGTGACCAAGATTGTCTGGTATAAACAGGCTAGCACCTTTTCCCCAAAATGCCTTTGGAAGAGAAACTAAAAGTAAACAGTCTAAGCAAATGTTATGCAGTTGAAGTATCACTTTAATCACAAATAGACGTAGCTGTGTTTTATCATTCGACCTCAACCCATTGTTGAATACTACTGTAGATTGTATCTCTCTCTCGTCTAAAAGCCCATCACTGCTAGTGACAGTTTTCATATGAATGGATTGCATTGCATGACGGTTTTGTTTCCATTTCTCCTCCTTTATTCCCATGGGCCATAAAATGCCTCAGCAGCAGATGTTCCACACAAACTGATTCATGAAAGCAGTCATATTTACTTGCTTATATAGACATACAACCAAATAACACTGGCTCCACTGCACTCTTTTCATTCTGCTATTATGTGAATGTGAAGCTGAACCGTATGACCCCCACTAGGCCTCGAGGACCAGCAGTATTTAAAAAAAAAATTTCCTGATGCAGTTTGCAGACAACTTAGCGGCTGCATTTTGAGACGTTGGGTGTTTTCATAAACAACTTGGGTTTATCATAAGGGAGCTTTACAGAGCCATCGGCTGAATCCATTAGCACGATGACATGCGAGGCCTGCCAGGCAGTGCTGCTTATCTTATGTCTCCCAGTAGACCACCCTGACCATGACATGTCTACCTACCTTCTTCCTAAACACCAGCTCAGTGGCCGTCCTCAGGGAATGCATGAAGAATGAAAGTCTGGTGCGCTTCTTCCAGGAAAGGCAGGCCACTCTCTGTCACTCGTTGCCCCTCGAGGCCTACCTTCTAAAACCTGTGCAGAGGATCTTGAAGTACCACCTCTTGCTGCAAGTAAGTATATGGAACCGTATGGGAACCGTTTAACACGTGGAGTTTGGGTGTTAAGATCTGGATCTAAGATTAAAACAAATTGCATTGCTTATTTTTTAAGTAGTTTCTATGAAAGAGGCTTTCTTAAATGCTGTCTGGAAGAGTTATAAAGAAGCAAGAACCAGAATTATGTGTTGTAAAGCAAGTGTCTGGATTTGAGCAGTTTCAGGACTGTAGTCAATGTCTCCCCCTTCTGCCAGGAGCTGTCCAAGCACTTTGACAAGAGCGATTCAGGATATGAAGTGGTGGAGGATGCGATCATCACCATGACGGCTGTGGCCTGGTACATTAATGACATGAAGCGTAAACAGGAACATGCAGTACGGCTCCAGGTGCGAGCAGAAATATTTTGTTTGTTTTCTTTCAGTGCAAGAAATTCTAATTGTTTACAAATTAGAAGCCATTACAAAAAAAAAAATGTTTGTTCTAGGAATATTTTTGCCGTTGTTGTTGTTTTCATGTACTCAGTCTCAGAGGATGCAGTTAAGATTATTAATAAGTTATTAAAATACAATTCAAATCCAAAATCAAATTCCCGAGAAAAAGGTGAGAGTTGGGTGATTTACAACGGGCGTGACCTAGATCAGACTAAACTCGAGAACAAAAACAAACTGGATCAAAATCTGAAAAGTCACATAGTTTTTAAAGGCTTGGAACTGACACTGAAACTAGTCTCACAGAGTGTATAATTCGCAAAGACAGTGTGTACGTGAGTATCTTTAATCTTGACCTGTGATTAGTGTCTGGGAGTTATAGATCATAGTTGCTGTAAAGGGTTGTACGAGGATACACTCGAAGGAGGCCCAGAATATTCTGTAATAACTCTCTTTCTATGATGAAGCAATCTAAACCAGAAAAAAATACACTTCATATATTGACGTATGTGTAAGCGATTGCATTATGGATTTGCATGAAGACGTTGCACGCCACCGATTGCATCAGGCTCTATTTTCAGATAACTCCGCCTTGAGAAGGGATCAATGATCCCCTCGTTTCTCTTTGAGGAACACCATATTTCTTCCTAAATTAACTCTTACAGTCCATCGCTTAAACGATTTGGTGACTTAATAGATTTAAAATATGAAGATGCGCTGCTCATTACTGACACCATCATCTTGATGAGAAGCCCAGTGACTGAGTGAAGGGGGACGGTGTTAAAAGGCGCAATGGCTGTCTGGCGCCTACCTTTATCGGGGCAAAGCTAAAACAGGAGTCGAAAGAAGCAACAGCTAGAGAACTGTGGCATTAAACATGCACGGTGAGATAGAACAGAAATCGGACTTACCCTTTGCAGTCTCTGATTATCTGTCCTTTTGATGGAGCTGATGACAGACATTGAAAACCTTCATATAGCCTAAGAATACACAACTACATACCGAAAATCAAATCATCTACATAACACGAATTCTTTCCTCTGAAAGACAGGCACTTATCTCTGAAATCTGACCTTCTGTAAAGAATAGATTGAAATAAAAAAAAAATCTGTTCCAAACTTAAGAACACGATATCCTGGTGCTCTAACTCTATTTCTTTTTCACTTATAGATGACACAAATTATCTTGTTTTGGCCAATTTAATATGTGGGATATCTAATAATCTAAAATTCTTAACATGAAAGTGAAATCTAACAAAAACTGTCACTTTCCGACAGGAGATTGAGAGTCTCTTGCTAAACTGGACCGGTCCGGATCTCAACGGCTTTGGAGAGCTGGTTCTTGAAGGTTCCTTCCGGGTCCAGAGGGTTAAAAAGGAGAGGGCCTTCTTCCTCTTTGATAAAATGCTGCTTATTGCCAAAAAGAGGATGGAACATTTCATTTACAGCACGCATATTTTTGTGAGTCATCAGTCTTACAAAACCCTTTTTAAACCTGTCGGTATGATGCAATGTCTGGATCAGTCTATATATGAATAGCTGTGAAGGTTTTGATATATCACAAGATGTTAATGTGTAACCTCTTTTGGAATTTCCAAGTGTTGTAACTTGCTCCTGGTGGAGAACATGAAGGATCCTCTCTGTTTCAAGGTGTCTGATCAGACAATCCCGAAACAGCAGCATGTTGTTCAGGTAAGAACTGGAAGATATGAATGATATACACTATGTATAGGATATAATTAATTTCCACCTTATTATCTCACACACACACACACACACAGTAATTTGTCATCCTATCTGGTAGACAATATGACAACATATCTGAACATGTACATTTTAGGAGTACCGCAGTGACGCATAAATGCCATTGTGCATTGTTGCACAAACCAAACAGAAGTCACATACTGTATAATAATATGTTGAAAGTCAAGCTTGACTGAGTAAACAGATCAAATCTATATCTTTATGTGACCCCTGTTACACTGTAATGAACACCAGCGTCCCATTTTTGGCCCATTGTAAATAAGCTTGGAAATACCTGTGCTAGACGATGATTAATGCATGTTGTCCTTGAAGCCATAACTGCTTAGTTGTATCACATATACTGTAAGTCTCTTTGTATAAAAGTGTCCGCCACATGACCTAAATGTAAAAGGTAAATATAGTAGGAGCCCCAGTATTAGGAATATCTGGATAAAATTATATTCTCTATCCAAAGACTCTACATACAGTACCTTCTTGCATATCTACCCTAGTTATATATCAATCAGGGAGAACATTAAAATTATTAACTTTAAAACCATTTCGGGATTTGGGTTCCCATTGTGGCTCTGGCCAATCAGGACTCTCCAGGGAGCCTGGGGGGTGGGGGGTGCTTTGGCATCAGGACATCCTTTGGGTGCTGTGTGTTGTGGGATGGGGCCTTCGTGGATCAGTCTTGTTTGTCTGGAACATCTCATGGGTGATGTGATCATCAGGCTGCTGTGCAAATGGTGCTCTATATACAGTATGTACAGTATATACTCTCATTGTCAATACTCTCATCAATACACTCATTGTTTAATTTTTTTCAACTATTTATGCTACATTGGCTTTACTGTGGGCTCAGACTGGACAGGCTGGCCTTTGGTCACCTTAGGTGCCCATGATCCTGTCATCAGTCTACCGGCGTTTAGATGATGATCAAAGTTGTTGAGTTCATCTGTCAGTGGTCAAAACGTTCTGGCTGATTGGTGTATAACTTGTTCTCATAAATATTGATCTGCACATTTTGCACTTTCTGCTTTTGCTAGGCTAAAAATCAGGAGGAAAAGCGATTGTGGCTACACTACCTCAAGAGGCTTATTTTGGAAAACCATCCTGCGTCTCTCCCCCAGAAGGTAACATACTGTATAGACATGTAGCATTCCATAGCATGTAAATTCAATACATATCAGAATTTGTATGAGGAATAATACAATACTGGGGTGTTTTGTTGCTTTTAAATCACAGCAATGTACCAACATTCACACATTTGCACAGTATTTATTAATAGATGGATTTGCATACTTTTCTGTAAAGTATGCAAATGACATTTTCTCTGTTAATAGTTGCAGTCATTGATATGGAACGTAAACAAGTTCCAGATAAAATAATTGTTCTTTCATCAGCCTAAAATAACAGTACCACAAAGCACTAGTGAAAGGTCTCTACCAGTAAATCTTGCAATGTTGTTGTTGGTCGTTCGAGGGGTCGCCACAGCGGATCATCTGATCCTCACAACAACTTGGCAAAGGTTTTATGCTGGATTCCCTTCCTGATGCAACCCTCACATTTTATCCGGGCTTGGGACCGGCACTGCATCCAGTGGCTGGGGTTTGGGCATTGGGTGGGAATCGAACCCAGGCCTTTTGCATGGCAGGCGAGAAACCTACCACTGAGTCACCAGCGCCCGTTTATTTATCAACTCAAATGTATCAAGTGTAACTGGTGTTAAAAGTAACTGGGACTGATAAGGCATTATAAAATGATTCAAACATTAACTTTGTACAGAGCTTTCGTGTGATACGCAGTCCAAGTACTGTATTTTAATAACTAACCTACATTCTAATATTTTGTTCTTACAGGCAAGGCAGGTCCTTGGCGATAATTTCTGTCAATGTGAGTAATGCAGACGTGTTTGGCTAGATCTTCGTTTACATATTGTGTAAACCAGAAAAATGAAAGGCACAAGCATGTCTAAATTAAGCTTATAACTCCAGCCGCTCAGGCTTTGCCCAGAATGACAACCCATGATGTTGGATGGATTTCATGCACTTGACTAACTGATGTTATAAATGAGTTCTATCTATAATTTTTTAATAACTTTATTAATGAGTATTTTCTATGCTTGACATTCAGCTCCTCAGTTTGAGCATGAACCAACCCGAAAGCCTGTTCCTTCACCTCGTTTAGATGACACCCATGGTTTTCACAGAGGAAGAAGACAATCAGGTTTGAAAGCATAGTTGTTACTGTATTATTATAATTATTAAGGGATTGAAGATGGTAAACCATACAAATATGAATAGTTTCAAATGGAAGGCAGGAAGGGGGGGGCGTTTTACAGAAGACTTCTTGTCTTGGGAACTACAGGCTTTCATATTCATGTAAGAAATAGAAGGTAATTCCCTTGTACTGTTATTTTGCTTATGCTTTTTCTTAGAACCTCCTGAATTTATCTACACCCCTGAGAAAGCCAAGAAAAGCCTTCCATTACTACTGGAAGGAAACCTGCCATATCGGCGAGGGCGCAGACAATCAGGTTAATCTTAAGTAACAACATTCAGCTATTTCCCCATAGTTTATTGTGGGACGACAAATAGATATTTACTTTACGTCTTATCTTACTAGCTCCTGCCAAAGATATAGAAGCAGCAATCCAACAAAGTGGTGAGCGAGTTCCCCATAATAAACGGCATATAGAATTAATGCGTACAGTAACTACTACAACATATAGAGTATATTCTTATTACTTCTGACATAGCATTTAATCCAAATATTTTTTTTTGTTTCCCATTTTTCTCTTTTCTTTTTCTTTTGAAAAATAGCCTCTTTAAAGGTGAGAGCAGTCTGAAGTTCTTTAATATTTATTGTGCATTTAAATGTGCAACATGTGATAGCTCTTCTTAATTGTATGTGTGTGTGTGTGTTTTTTTTAGGCTGGCAGTGAAAGTGAGCTCTATACACAGGTTGAGAGCTTAGCCTCCTCAGGAAGTGCCAGTACTCTTGCATCATCAGTCATTGAGGTTGGTTCAAGCCAGGATAATTTGTGTGTTGGTCAGGATGAAGATGAGGACATGTCACCTCTCCCTACACCTCCAACGCTGTCCATTACTGAAGAAATCATGCAGTTTATCAATGAGAGCCGTGCACGAGAAGGCATGCCGGAGCTGTCTTCTAGCGTGGTAAGAAATGGACTAAGAAATATGATTATACTAGAAATATATACTAGAAATATATATATACTACCAATCAAAAGTTTGGACGCAATTTTTCCTTCAGTTGTTTTTCTTCATTTTTATTATTTTCCTCATCGTACATTAATACTGAAGAAATCCAAACTATGAAAGAACTAGTAAAGAAAAATGTGTTAAACAACCCAGAATATGTTTTATATTTTATATTTGCCAAAGTAGCTACATTTGGCTTTCAATGACGTCTTGGGACACACGTGGCATTCACTCAGCAGATTCATGACGTAGTAACCTGGAATGGTTTTCAATCACCCCCCCCCCCCCCCCACACACACAAATGACCTATCAAGAGTAAATTTGTGACATGTCTTGCCTTCTTGTCTGCCATCAGTTGTCTTGTGCAGAGGAAGGGTGATTAAGTCAACAGCCCTATTAGTGCTACTACAACTACTGTAGAAATCCATATTATGGCAAAAAAAACCCACTCAGTTAAGTAAAGAGAAAAGATAGTCCATTATTATTTTAAGAAACGAAGGTCAGTCAATCCGAAAAAAACTCAAGAATGTATTCTCGAGTCCAGTCGCCAAAACCATCCAACGTTATGACGAAACTGGCTCTCATGATGCCCGTCCCGTCTTGGAGGGCAAAACCAAGAGCTACCTCTGCTGAAGAGGATAAATTCATCAGAAACCACAGATTTACAGCACTTCAGATTAGAGTCTACATAAATACTTCTCGGAGTTCAAGCAGCAGGAATATTTCAACTACATGAGTCAGGCCTTCATGGTCGAATTGCGGGAAAGGAATAATTTCTTCATAAGAACAAAAGGTCTGATGAGTCCATTGAGATTTGGAGTTCTAACCCCTGTGTCTTTGTTAAATTTAAAGAAGTTAAAACAGACAGTTGCTGAACGAGTTCCCACTGTAAAGCATGGAGGAGGAGGTGATGGGGTGGTGGTGCTTTGCTGGTGACACTATTGGTGACTTAACCAGGATGGCTACCATATGCCGTCCCATCTGGTTTGGTGGGACAACCATTTGTTTTCCAGCAAGACGATGATCCGAAACACACCTCTAGGTTATGTACGAGTTGTTTGTCTCAGAAGGAAAGTGTGATCGATTGCTGCATTTGTTGACCTGACCTCCACAATCACCCAATCTGAATTCACTTGAAAGGGTTTCAATAAAATATATCAATAGAAATAAAGAAAAAACATTGAATAAAAAGGTGTGTCCAAACTTTTTTTGTATTTGTGACCGACACAAAGCTTGGCTTCTTAACAAAATATTGTTCTGTCCACAGAGTGAGGCCATGTCAGAGTCATTGGACACTCAGAGTACTAATCAACAGGACTTAAGCGAACATCAGAAAACAGAGATGAAGAAAGTAGAGGTAGATCAGCTGGATATTGTTCCTAGTAGCTCAAAGGATAAACAACTGCTAATGGATATTAAAATAAACAAAGAGGATGACACTGAACATTTTTCACAGTCTGACTCAGCCGCTCAGGAAAATTGTGTGGAAGATATTTCATCATCACCCCCTCCAATGACTAAACATAACCATGAAAATATCAGTATATCATTAGAATCAGAAGAAGTCATAGTCATGTCTGAGCAATTCGTGGGGCAGGAAGGAGAAGAAACTGCTAATAAAGATAAAATATCTGACCTAGCAAATAAAATGGAAGAGCACATTAATGGAATGTCCGGTGAGCTGTGTGATAGCTCTCATTCCACAGTCAAACCTGCTGATAACCCTCTGTTGCCTAAAGAGGAATTTGAACAAAAGTTGACAAAAGGTCACAGACAAATTATTGAAAAAATTCGCAACTACTACGAGGCAGCAGAGGCAGTGGCTGAGGATGGGCAAGTTTCACGCAGGAACAGCTTTTCTAACATCCCTGCTGGCTTGGTAAAAGACTCTGTATCACGCTTTAATTTCTTTGTTCCCCAAGTCAGCTTATGTGATTCTGAAAGTGGGCGCTCAGATTCCAATGAGCATGAAATGTCATCCATATCACCTACTGTAGCTGACCAAAATGAAAAGGCTTTTAATCAGCCTGATGATGCCAGTGGTAACGAGGCAGTTACACAGAACAGCAAAGGACAAAGTAAGACTGAGTCAAAATATGACGATGATGAGGGTGACGAGCAGATTTGTGACTTCAAGCCCTGTATGGAGCTCTGGAAAGAGAAGGAGAGGAAAGCTTCAGGACATCAAGAAAACCCGAAAGTTCCTGCTAGTCAGGAGGATAAATGTGCCGAGGACAAAGAGGTATGCGCAAAAGATCCGTTGCCCGCAAGTGATAGGAAGACACCTGTGCTCAGTGAACAGCTTGCACCTGAACAGGACCAAAGTGAAGGCACAGAGCCCAAAAGCTCTGAGAAGACAGACGAGGCAGTCAAAGAAGTGCAGTCCACTGCTGTCTCAAGAAACAAGACTTGCCCTAATGGAAGTTTAGAAGTTCTACCTAGTCAGATTAAAGTGGGACGCCTTTCTCGTCATGGTAAGACGGTCACATGCAGTAGGACGCTTTACGAAGGCATTGCAGAAGTATCAAATCTGGGATTCTTCGAAACTGCTCCAATGGATCAGTGTTTGGTAGAAAACTCCGAAAAAATTCTGAGTAAGGTACAGATGCTAGCACAAATGTATATGGCCAAGTCAAGCAGTATGAAGGTTCCATTACACCAGAAAAGAACCCGGTTTACAAAGGGAGCATGTAAAGCGAATACACCTCCAAAGTCTCAGATACAGCTCCATCAGGGAGAAGTGAAGACACAGAATCAACTCTCAGGTGAGACATTATTTTTATATACGATATATTGAACTAATCCTAATTATCAGTCATTTCCACTCAGAGCTTGTTTTCTTTTTTTACAGATTTTCACATGGAGTCTGTTACTCATTCTGCACCCGAGTCATTTGGGCATGTGATTGTTAAAGAGCAATTTACTACATCCTATCACCAAGAAAATTATTGCGATATTACTGGACAAAAGGAGCAAGCTAATAGACTCAGAGCTGGCGCAACCGAAATCGTTTCATTTGAATCCTCCACTATTTCAACTGAGTTATCATCTGAAACTACCAAAGAACATTTGGCTACAAATTTTGGAACTCAGAACTCCTCTACAGTTCAAGAAATACTTTCCAAACATGACCAAGTCACACCAACTCTTCAAAGCTCTGGATCACAAGCCACATTCTTTCTTGAACAGGATGCCAACAACGCTTTGTATTCAATTAGGGAGGACAATTCAATAATAGATAAAACTCTGCCCTTGGAGAGGGGCAATGAACATCAAAGTCACTTATTAGTTATGGATAAAACAGTGATGGATTGCTATTCTAAATCTACAGAAGAAGTTCTGAGCCTCAAGGAAGAAGCCTGTGTTGTTGAAGAGAAGCCTTGTGAAAGCTTAGCATCCACTGACGATAAAGTGGGTCATCTCCAGTTGAGGGCATCATTAAATTCAGTTTGCACTGGTTATCCTGCATCTTGCACTGAGAACTCCACTCCTAAAGTGACGGTATCGCCTGGTAATGTTGTGGATATATCTCTTCCGATAGATCTGTCACTGTACATGGAGAATGCCGTCTCAGATCCAACATGCAACAGAAATCGCCAAATGTCACCAGATGTAACACATCAGTCTTTACAACTCCAGCATCAATGTTCACCAGAAACAAGCTCCTCAAATGTACCGCCTCTGCTTGTTTCCCAAGAAATGGTCAATTCAGAGTCTCTGGGAGGGAAAGAAGTGCTAAAAAATGATTCATTGGTGTCAAATCACCCCCAAACCTGTAGACCTGCCACAGATAATCTTCCAAAACTCAACAGTCAAAGACCTGCCAATTTGGCCAATGTAATGGGAAGAAGCTGTTCTCCTGGGAACACATCAACCACATCTTCCCAAAGGTAATTCATGTTTTTCTGTTTGCACTTAACTTTTGATTTTGAAAAAAACAAATCCACCCTAAAGAAGATAAGAAAGAGACAAAAAAATATACACTTATTGTAATACGAGAAAACTTTTAGTAGAAGTGAGACCTAAAATACAGATATATCACTTTTTTATACTGCAGTATTCTAGAACATGAATGGGTGTGGAGAAAGAGAAGAAAGATCTACTGCACATTCTGTTGTTAAATAATCACAGGAGGATATATAAAATAAAGACAGGGTTACATGAGGTTACTGGATTGCATTATGTATAAACTGGCTCAACTGGTTTATTTCTATGATGAAAAGGAATCAAAAATGAAAATCTTTATGTTGTAAGAAAAGGAAGACAATAAGTCACAAACCTGGAAAATTAAAAAGAACACTTAGAGACCAATATTTCAATTCAATTTATATTTCAAAATTAAAAGTTTAGTTTGCACTATAAGGACTAATTTTGCTGTACTTATATAGTGTAGTGACAATAAAGAATCTGGAATCTACAGATATAGAGACTAAATCATAAGTTAAATATGTGTACATATGATCAACAATTTTTTTTTTCAATTCAATTCAATTTTTATTTATATAGCGCTTTAAACAATGGCCATTGTCTCAAAGCAGCTTCACAAAAATGAAAAGAAATTTTTTTTTAAAAAAAAGAAAATTTATGGAAGTGTGTATGTGTGAGAAAAATGTGTCTAGATAATAATGAGATGAATGAATGAATGATGAATGAAATGTCTCTGATGAGCAAGCCAAGGGTGATGGCAACAGTGGCAAGGAAAACCTCCCTGAGATGACAATAGGAGGAAACCTTGAGAGGAACCAAAACCTTGAGAGGAACCAAAAGTTCAATATAACAGAAGTTCTTTAAATTAACACGAAAACCTTAAATTACATTTTTCAAATGTAACATCATAGTACTGTATACGTAGATAAAGAATAAAACTGGTAATATACTGGTAGAGCCTGGCTTCACCAGCTACTTAAAATCTGTTCCCTGTTTTCCTTGACTTCTTTTCAAAAGTTACAGAAATTCATTTTTTATTTTATTTCTGTTTTAATTTAGACTATCACAGACACCGCCCTGGTCCAGGGAACAAGACCGAGATGGCCCATCATCAAGTTCTATGGTCTCTTCCAGTAAACCGAAGTCATGTGATAAAGGTTCAAGTATTCCCTCAAGTGAATCCCAGCCATCATCTGCTTTTGGCTTTAGCCTTCGGATGCGCTCACCCTCCCCTAGCATGAATTATTTAAACTCCTCTACAAATTCTTCTGCCCTTGCCAAATCACTTGCTGCTTCTTGTATTAGTCAGACAATTTCTCAAAGCATGGCGAAAAGGAACGCTCGTTTACAGGCTGCCTCTCCCCCTGCCAGTTCAAGTTCATTGCATGCATCCAATCTTAGACTAAGGTCTCCCTCCCCAAAATCTGTTACCCTAAACTCACATGTACAGTCAGATCCTAGTAATTTGCCCAGTAAAGTGACAGGAAGCCAAATTCCCAAACATTCCACTTCTCCTTCCTGTTTTAATAGCCTGCCATCTAGTCCAGCAACTGTACAGTCCCCTCCACCTTATCACAGCCAACATTTAAAGTCTGCTACTTCCCCTCCATATCTCCACTCAGCACACTCTGTTACTTATACAAGGGGTGAGGAACTTGAACAGTCACCTCATACACCTCTGAATAGCAATAACAACAACAATAATCTATGTAGTAATGCCTGGACAAGTAGTAGTAAAAAGTCATCAGCATCATCATCAGCATCGTCATCAGCATCATCATCACAAATGTACAGAGCTCCTCATTGTCATGATCCACATCGAGGGACCTCCCACAACAGAATTGCTCGACCATTCTTGTCCTCTGAGCCTAACTCACGTGTGCAGTCTCCCTCACCCTCTCACTCACCATCTCTGAACACACGTGTCTGTTCCCCACCACTTGCAACCAAGCCTCCTAATCCACGGACTTCCAGACAGGGTGGGGCTAGTCCTTTCTCACCCTTGTCTTTGGAGCTTTCTCAAGCTACTTCAGCCAGCTTTTTGTCTCCATGTTCTAGTCCAAGAGTGACCTCCCCACCCCCTATTGGCATTCCTACAAACATGTTGTGCATTGTAAGCCCTCAACCAAGGATTCCATTAGTGAATCCTTCATCCCCCACAAGAGCAGAAGCAATCTTTGCTTCAAGAGGATCCAGAATCACTTCACCAGTGTTGGAGTCATCTCCATGTTCCCTATTTTTCTCTCAGAACCAGAGACGGTCAAAAGGAAGCAGCTTGCCATTTGAAAACCTGGCAGGCAACTCATCAAGGTCTTTTGCTGAGAATGGACAATGGAGAGGAGATGCAGATTCACAGCCAACTAGTTCTCAGATGCACTCCTGTAACGGTTCTCCTATGTGTATTAGCCCAGGATCTCCGTCTCCCATTAGGGAAGGGACTGCTGGAATGACCGCTGATGCTAGGATGCACCTTACGAACTTCAACTGGCCAGAAGCACATGAACTGCGATCCATCTATAACACGGAGGATGACTCTCAGTGTAAACCCTCATCACCTTGTTCTGAAACTGGACAGGAGGACTCAGAACTGGGGATGGCTACTTGTCGGAGTAGCATTATCTGTGCCTATGTGGCTCAAACCCCACCTGTACCTCCAAAGGACACCCATGTCCAGCCCCCAGATGATGGGAAACAAGTGGATAATGTGCCAGTACAGGGGACCAAGGCACCGTTAAAAACCAGCTATGCCACAACTGTCAACCTACAGATTGGCGGGAGTGGGAGAATTGCTTCCTTCAATAATGCCCAGGTTAGCCTGACTCAAACTCTGGCACCAGTGACAGAGAACCAGGGCATGAGACGGGTCAGCATAAATGGCTGCACACTCTCCCTGATGAACTGCAAAAGACTCTAAGTGGAACTTATCTGAGGTGGTGTTTAAAGAACCACTTCCAGGCACTTTACCATGTGTAAAAGGAGGCGGATAGAGACTCATGTCCACTTTACTGAGATGACAAATTACGGGTGTCAAGAATTTTGTTTTTATTGCTCAATGCTAACTTTAGCTGCAAACGGTGCTTTATATGCAACTCTGCAACAAATTTGGATTACTTTTAAGCAGTCTTATTTGTTATATAATTGTAAGATATTCTAATTTCAGCATAACTTAACCAAAGCCTCTTTGACAAAGTTTTCTTTTCCTTTGACTGAAATAGGCAGTTGTCTTATTTATGAAATAGTTTTTTTTTTTTTTTTTTTTTTAATGGCACTTATCTCTTTTCTGTATTTTGCACAAGTTCTTATGTGGTTCAGACATATCCTGTCCAGACAATGATATAAGTAGGAGGAGTAGTGAGGAAAGAGTTTTGTATGTAAAAAGGGAAGGTAGAAGAATGTTGCTGTTTTATGATAAGGTTTATCAGACATGTTACAGCTTTAAGCAAAAGATTGCATAGAAAGTCCATTTATAAACCCAATCCACCATGCTGTTTGAAAGCACCTTAGTAATATCTGTGGTAATGGTAAGGAGGACTCTTTATTTTCTAGATAACCAATGTTTGATAAAAACTATGTCAGATTGCTTATGTACATGAGGAATAAAACATGAGAAATGTCAGTAAGAATCAGAACAAATGTTATTAAGAAAAAGGATTTCACAATAGTCTAACTGCTTATCCTTGCAATAGGAATGAATAAATCAGTGTGCAGCATTTAAGGATGTGCAGTTATAACTATGTATGGTTTTAATGAAATATTCTATAACTTTATACTATACTATGTATTGTGATAACTATGAATAGTTTTCAAAAGTACGACTGTGTGAGTTTGCAGAATTTGCAGACTTTCTTAATGTATAGTTCTTTCAAATGGAACAACTTGTCAAGCCATTTGAATATATGCTATAATAATAATTATTATTATGATTATTTGTTCTTTTGTCATAAATAAAAGTATGTTTTTTCCCCTGAAGTGTCATACATTTTAATTGGACATTTAGACATTTTAGAATCCATACTCTGTGTACTTGTAACCTCACAGTCCACTTCATGGGAACACCAGTACACTAAAGTAAACTGTGTTTTGGCAACTAGAATTTACACATAATAGTGTGAAAAACAGAAAACTCCCTGTGTTTGTGGATGATGTCAGTGAAGAACAGGAATCATAACACTACGTGCACAGAAGCTGATGCCTGCGAAAAGAAGATCAAGGACTGTATTCATGAACATTCTAAGAACACTCTCAGAGAGCTCCTAACTTAAGTCTTAGTTTAAGAGTGATTTAGCTCAGTGCAAGTTAAAAAAAAATATTGGTTGTCAGGGGACAAAGTGTAAAGTTCTCACTCACTCACTCACTCACTGTCTGCTGTCGGTGTGCTCCTGCAGCACATTTATCAGTCATGTGCTAATAAACCACATGGGTTGAACTCCTATCGAATCGGATTGGGTATGAAAACTTAATGAGCCGTGCGCGTCACTACAAAGTGATGACATAATAATTATGATATAAGACTTTACTTTGAAATAACAGGCCTTTTTTACCGACACATATATGTATTTTCTTCATTTTATTTTCATTATATTTACTTTGCTTGTAATGTTTTAAAAATGGCTCTGCTTTGAACTGTAATTGCTGACGTGCCGGGATTGGTCTTCATCTTTCCAATTTTTCTCCTAAGGCTCCCATCAATATCCTCTTAATAGTTTCTCACCTCAGGAGCCGTTTGATGAATGACTTTACTAGGATCTAATTTATTTTAATTTGAGGAGAATTCTTGGGAAGCCTGACTCAAAACTCTGGCAACAGTGCCAGAACCAGGGCTTTCTGTCTCTCTGTTTATATTGCACAGCTTTTTTTTTTTTTTTACCACTATGCATCTACATTGCATCCGGAAAGTATTCACAACGCATCAATTTTTCCACATTTTGTTATGTCACAGCCTTATT
>JAQQZS010000003.1:21615218-21628418 GCA_030068045.1 Platyallabes tihoni | reverse complement strand
AAATAAAGAAAACACATTGAATGAGTGAAGGTGTGTCCAAACTTTTGGCCTGTACTGTATATATATATATATATATATATATATATATATAGGCACTGCTATAATCACAATTATTTCTAGATACTATAGTCACAGTGCATTCATTTGCAACAGTCCTCTCGATCAAAGCCAAGCATGCATTACCATGTCCATTAGAAATTGCTATGCTTGTATAAATAGTGGCAGGAATGTTGAGAATGTACTGCTGGAGCCGAGGCCACGATCACTGTTACTGTTTGGCTGGCGTTGTGCCATCACTAAGTGTGTAATGATGGACACAGTGCACACATCTTCATCCAGAACAGGAAAAACAGGATGTGTCTTTGGAAAAAACCCACTATTCCGTGGAACGAGGTGGAGGAGGACTGTGTTAATGACCTTCCAAGTCGTAGTTGATGTGAATGACTGAGCGGTTTATCAAGAAACCAAGTTAATATGGTAGATTTTCTTTAGTCATAGAAAGCACAACATAGAAAGCAAAGTAAATCGCTTAAAAGTGTTCTCTCTGTACGGTTTACTATTTTAAATGATTCCTCACATGGCTGCACCAATCTTTGTTTACATTCTGACTTCCTGCATAAAGTAAGAGCGTAATTATTGCAACTAAAAGACGAAGTACACAGGGGAAATTACGTACTGTAGCTCTTTGCATGTTTGCAATTCTGGCACAACAAAGTCAGATAAATGTTGTTGGGACAATAAACTATACAAATGTAAACTATTTGTATCATGTAACACAAGTACTCATTAATGGCCAAATTTTTTTAACTATAACCTGGCTGCAAAATACTTTCAATTCTTTGTTTAGAGGAAAAGCTGTCTGCTTTGTTCCCTTACGAAATGTCGCAATGGGGCATTTATACCAGATTTATACCAGAGCTGCTGAAGTGTCACTTAGAAGATGCTGAATAATTATTTTTATAACTGCAGCTTTGACTGTAGTGCTGCATGTCAATCAAACAAGGTTTATATTAATGCTCTTGTTCTGTTACGTCATTGTTTCTATAGTAAGATCTAACAATTCACTGGTCAGACCCACCACATAAGCTAAGGCCGTTAATCAACAAGTTATGAACTGTGCTCTAATTAAACAAACAAACAAACAAAAACATTGTTAATAAGGGGAAATTTTCAGGAAGTTGATGTTTATGGGACATAGGAACATAGCATTTATGCAAGGAGTCTTGAGTGTCAGTCAGTAACACTCAGTCAGTAAGTTTCCCGACATGGGAAGAACAGAGGACTTTCCGGTTTCATGCTAATATGACAGGCTGAGTTTTATTAACTAAAAGAGGGAGAAAATAATGAGCCTGGAGAGTAAATGCCTTTTATACCTGTAACGTGTGACTATATATATTTTTTCTTTTCTTTTTTTTTAAGTATGACATCATTGTTTAGTCCATTTTTGAAAAATGGAATCATAAGGGAATTGCAGTGGTATAGAAGGAATAAAACACTTCAGGATGTGTTGCTATGGGAAACATTGCTTTGCATTGTTGATTTAATTGTGATTTTATCATAAGAAAACTACCCTGGTGTAAAGTTGATGTACGATTACATTAGAGCATTAAATTACTGTAAATACACTGCTTGGCCAAAAGAAAATTCAGCAAGTACTGTATATTAGTCACATTACATAAGCAAACACATAAACACTGAGCTATTGCTTGGATAAGTACTACAGTGATTAATATCTTTCAGCTAGCAACGATGTTTAAAACCCTAACTGATGCAATGAATAACTTCTCATTTCTTAAACAATGTTGTCAGAATGTCAAGGGTTCAAAATATGGACAGGCAATAAGCAAAGAAAACAACTGAGGAGACTGCTAAAAAAAAAAAAAAAAAAAAGATCATGGAATGAAGTCAGAATATAATCATGAATTCCCCTTTCAGAAATCACTCACATGATGAAGTTGCATCGCATAAAAAGAATCGACAGAAGAAATCTTCGAAGAAATGTGCCTACGTTTAACAATGAGAGTAACAAAACAATATGTAAAGAACAAACAGGACTGATGTTAAACAGCTGGGCTATTAGAAGACCAATGATGCTAACTGGAAGAAAAAGGTTTCAATTTGCTACAGAGCATAAAAAACTGGTCAACGGAAAAAGGTTAAATGGTCGGGTGAATTCAGGCTGACTGTTTTTTTTGAAAATGGGTGTATCAGGGAAAGAAGTGAAACGCATGAGGCAATGAACAGTTTTAATCTGTGGTTGCTTCAGTTGTTCAGGTCTAGGCTCAGTAATGTTATGTGGCAAAAAATGAAGTCAGCTGACAACCTGAATGTACTTGACGGACCGGGGTATCGCATCAAGAGCGTTTTTCTTCCCTGATGGAGGAATATTCCAAGGTTTAAATTGAGTTTAAAAAGCGTGGTTCTGGGGACATTGTCACAAATTGAGCTGGCCATTAGGGAGTTCTGACCTTAACCTCATTGTAAGTATTTGAGGTTGCTAGAGAAGACTTTACAGAGTGGATTGACTCTCGCATCATCGATACAATCTTGGCCAAAAATTATGCAAGTCTGGATAAAAATAAATGTTCACTCACTCCCTCATCGGCACAAGGCGGGGTACACCCTGGACAGGGTGTCAATCCATTGCAGGGCAATTTGGGAACGCCAATTAGTCTAATCTGCAATTTGGGAACACCAATTAGTCTAATCTGCAGGTCTTTGGACTGTGGGAGGAAACCGGAGTACCCGGAGGAAACCCACCAAGTACAGGGAGAACATGCAAACTCCATGCACACAGAGACGGGAATCGAGGCTGCCTGGGAATCAAACCCGGACCCTGGAGGTGCAAAGCGACAGTGCTAACCACTACACCGTGCCAGTGTTGTGTCATGGAACAACAAACAAAATATTAAAGTGTGCAACATTTTTTTGAGGCAAGGCTGTATATATATATATATATATATATATATATACAACATAGGCTTCTAACATTCTTCTTAACATACTAGAAAATGTTTGGTTTAGATCTGATAGTGGAGGACTTTCCTATGCTTACCTCAGGGCATGAAGTGCAGTGAAGCAAACAGGAGAAGTGCATACATACCTGACGCCCTGGCATACAACATCAGCAGAAGAATCTTTGTTTTTCTTCTTGGGAAAAATATTAGTATTTTTACAGACTCATTTGCCCATTCTGAACAGATAAACCAAAAAAAACTACAGGAAGCTGCAGCGATTAACATTTTTCCTTTGTTGTTTTCTGAAAAAAAAAAACAGTCTCAGGACTAGGAAAGGAAACAAGGCTCTGCATTTGCTTCTGTGCCTTTTTGCAAGATTTCCCCATAAAGTTTCACATAATTATCTCACCAGGAATAGATCATGATAGGAAGCAGTGGTTTTGGTCTCGTCATCAAGGCGGTAAACAAGGACGATTTAGTGTCGTAATGAGCGCTACTGTGTGTTTCAGAGTAGGTCATGTCCAGACCAGTGAACATGGATGAGTAAAGATGACTTTGTAGTTTGATCAACTGTTTCTCTTTTAGTCCAGTCTGTGTCCTGTTTCAGCAGTAAATTGTGTTATTTAAACATTTTAAATGAAGCACAGTTCTCTATTCCATCATTGTCTATTCTTGCCTTAATATCCTCTGAACTTGTGGACTGTTGAATCTGTTAGTTTTTATTCTGCTTAAATATATTGAACTCAGTTAAAGTTTAAGCTTCATGCATAATAATAATAATAATAATAATAATAATAATAATAATAATAATATGGGCAACATGATTGGTTAGTGGTTAGTGGTTAGCACTGTTGTCTTGCACCTCCTGGGTCCGGGTTCGATTCCCGCCTCTGTGTGTATAGAGTTTGAATGTTCTCCCTGTGCTCGGGGGGTTTCCTTCAAGTACTTCGCTTTCTTCTCACAGTCCAAAAACATGCAGATTAGGCTAATTGCCGTTCCCAAATTTCCCACTAACCAACAAAAAGCTGTTACTGAAGATACATGAATTATTTAGTTTGGTATAAACCAATTTCTTTTCTTTTATTTGTTTTTGTTGATCTTTTTTAATCAGTACAACTGATAAAATTAAGCTGAAATACGTGCTAACAAAAAGGCACTGCTTAGATAAGCTTGAGATAAGCCTTCAATATCATCTGATATCTTTGAATAATCCTTGTATCACGCTTGTGGTTTAGGGAGTACTGAAAGAAGTGCATATGATGCACATGCTGATGAAGCGTGCAGCCACTCAGTAAAACCGCAAATCTGAGGAACTGTATATTTCACTTTGCTCCAGCTCATGCAGGAACCACAAGTATCTGACCGACAAAAAAGTCTATTCAGCTCCTCATCTGTGTTGTAATAACTGTCTTATGTGTTTTTCAATCTTTACCTAACTAGAAGGGTCGTCAAAAAATTGTAGCGATTACTTAGGAGAGCTAAATTAGGCATAGACGGAGAGGTGTACTACAGTCTCGTCCCTGTCAATCACAGCAGCATTGGCTGTAATGATGCATAAGCAGCAGTTTGAAATGGCATGTTTGGCTGCATCGATGCGTCATGGAGGAAGCACCTGTTAGCCTCCACCCTCCCGCCTCAGTACCTTTCCTGTGATAGGGGAGAGCTGGCCGGTGGGTGGTAACTGGCCGAGACTAAATTAGGGAGGCAATCAGATGGGAAAACCCCACTTCACATGGTATATGTTTGTTCTATTAACTTCAAGGAGAAAATAATTAAAGCTTGTTGTGGGAACGCAGGAATGACTATTTATTTATAGCTGTTATGATGTAACTGACAACAATAATTCACTTGGTCTGGGAACGGTACATATAATTACAGTATAAAGAGTTATATGTACAATGTGCCTTTTTTTATTTATAACAAATAATCATTTCTTTTGTTTAGTAAAACTAATTGATCTGGGACAATACATATAATTACATTTTAAAGAGTAATATGTACAATGTGTCTTTTTTATTTATTTATACAAAATGTCAATAATAATAATAATAAACAAATAATAATTTGTTTATTATTATTGACATTTTGCATAAATTTTGTATAATCGTTTGTTTATTATTATTGACATTGTATAAAAAAGACACATTGTACATATAATAAATATTATTTATTTATACAAAATGTCAATAATAATAAACAAATTATTATTTGTTTTTGTTTACAATTAGTAAAAGTAATTGGTCTTGGAAAATTACATACAATTACAGTGTCAAAAGTTATATGCACAATGTGTCTTTTTTTAATTTATACAAAATCTCAGTAGTAATAAACAAATAATCATTTGTTTCTGTTTAGGATCACTGTGAGATACAAAGGTATAATAGGGAAAACGTCAAACGTTTTAGAATTTCACACCACCATCTTATCAACAGTATGACCCAAAGGGTTTTATTCTGTTTTAATGAAGAATGTACAGTACAACATATGTACAAACATTTTATTTGAAATATTTTAAGAAGCCAATAGTTTTTACAAAAATATGTAAAACAAATAAAAAAATTTAAATCACTTAAACGTTCTTTATTGTAGAAAGAGTCTGGATGGAGCATGTGTTTTAAAGAGAACATTAATGGAGCATGTGGTCAGGTCAACTATTTTCATTGTGTTTTTGTAGCTTTATAAAACTCAAAACTAATTATCTGCATGAATCATCTGGGCCTTGATTTTGTACAAAGATTGGAGTAATGTAAGTTAAGGAAACATCACCTCCCATAACTACATAAACAATGCTTATGTTGATCATTTACAGGACTGTATATCACACTGATTTGAATTACACTGATTTTTATATGCCTGGTCTGAATTTCTGTTTTGTTTTTTTTCCCCTCCTGACAGGAAGCCAATGACCACGAATTCTACTTCCACTTCCTTAAAAAAAAGTGCCCTTATTACTAACACGTCATAGTTTCTAGGCTTAGTTTCAGGCTTATTAGTAATTTGTGGGGAAAAAAAAAAAAGCTGTGAGAAACATTTTAAGGGCGGGATTTGTATTATATCACCATTGTTAATATTTTTCCTTTTAACGCAACATGGCTGAAGATTTCAATATTTGAAGTAACATATAAAACAGGATGAACTTATGATTTGAATGATGTTCCACAAATTTAAACAAAGTATAATACGTGGTGCATTCAAGTCAAACTGGGACTTTGGATTGTGCAGAATATAAGAACACAGTTATGAGAGTTAAAAAAAAAAAAAAACTCTTTTTATTTCTCTATATAATCCCCTGCTACACTAATGCGCTTATCCCAGTGTTTCACTAGTGCTTGGATACCATCAAGGTAATAAGTTTTCTCTTCATGCCAGAGAATTGATTAGACCACCTGCATCATGTCTGAAACACTAGCCTTCCAGGAGCTCCTTTAATGTCCAAAACATGTTGAAATGGCTTGGAGCTGTGGTGTTTGTGAATGATTGTGTATACAGTTCCCACAGGCCGATGCATCTCTCCCACAAGTTGGCAAAACGTTATCTGTTGATTTTTTTTTTTTTCAAGAATAAGGCATTCTACTTTGCTGAAAGTTCATGGGAACAACTGCACTGGGCACCGAGCCACATTGACCGGTCATTCACAGACATACAGATTTCTTTTAATTTAATTTGAATTTCACATATTCTTAAAATTCTTTAAAACATTTGCACTGTTCAAATGTTTTACTGCAGCTAATAGTTTCATACTATTATATCATACTGTGCCTGAAGACTTCTGTAAAGGTCAATTAGTTTCATGCCTTCATTTATGAGAAATGTAATCACAAATTAATGTTTGACTTGAATGCCTCTAATAGCTTGTCAAAATGTAGTTTGACTCATATTCACAGTGGAGAGAAGAAATAATAAGAAAAATTCTATTAAATCCGTGTTAAACATTAGGTCATTTTATCCAGGATATACACGGTCGGACAAATTGGTAACTGACTAGTAAATGATTTGTGTGAAAAAAATGTAAGGTCAGGATTAGGAGTGGGGTATGCAGCTGCATCTGTATTTGATGGAACAAACCACATCTCCGTCGCTTAGTCAAATGTGGATCCTTTTTTAGCCTTGAGATCAGATTTTATGGCACAGTGCTGACAAAGCTGCAGATAAAGCATCATAAAAATGTATTGCTGCCGCAGTCTCTTTGATGTAAAGGCCCAATTCTTTCACAACTCTCCCGAGGTGTGACTAGAAGGAAGAAGAGGAACACTGCTGCATGAAACAGCCTTACGTTCTCGGCTCTGTCTGCTGTTCACACATCATTTAGCCTTTCATGTTCATGGGAACAGTCTCTTCTAGACGGAGGGACACGTCTCGACCTAATCACAGAGGACAAATGTGAATGTGGATGTTTCAACTTAATCTGATATAGTTTCTTAATCTGGTGAATTTCTGAGATTGAGTGATTATTTCAGAGAGCACTGCGACTGTGATATATAAAAATAAAATATTTAACATAACATTTACTTTGTAGGAATTCCTGTTTAAAAGATGACTGACATAGTATGTATATCTATATGACTGACATAGTATGTATATATATTAAAACCCTTAGATACATGTGTCAACCATCAAGCTTGACTTCCTACAAAGCAAATGTTATGTTAAATATTTTAAAAACTGTTACTTTTAAGTGTCTCTGGGTTTCCCCCCTATACAACATTTACGTCAACTGGTACATTGTAAAAAAAAAAAAAAAATTTAAAAAAACTGTTACATAGATCTGAAAATCTGTCCACTTTTCCTAGGTAAGGAGCGGATCCATTTCTATTAAATCGTTAGGGAATTTTGCAATAAGATCGTCTTAAAATTCATAAGAACTTCCCTATAATAAATTAGTTAAATGTGTTTTCTACACAAATCAGTGATGCACATCATCAATTCTTATTGAAAACATTTTTACAAATGTGTTCAGTAATAAATAATATAAAAAAAACCAATAACAATCATTTCTATTATTATCTATAACAATGCTTTAGTGAATAATTTTAACTTTTTCGTTTTTGTCTTTTACCAGGTAAATTAATTAAATCTAGAATATGTTTTTGATTGAAGTTTCAATGTACAGACAATTTACTTGCATTTCAAGTATGACTATATGAGCAATATATTACCACTTTAAACACGATGAATACTGTGTAAAAAAAAATTCAAAATCACAGAACTAGCAGAACGCCATATGTGGGCTTTGTGTATTTCTTCTGTGGGGGGATTTAAGACTTGTATGGTATATGTATGGATGAACATGACGTACCTATCTGTATCTCATCATTAAGACATCAAAAGTGTTTTTCAGAGCTGAATTCAAACCACTTATGGGAACACTTCTGAAAATTTTTTTTTTAAAATTACATTCATGTTCATTTCACATGATTACATATTACTCACATACCCTTGAGAAAAACATGATCAGGTTTATTCTGAGGGATTTTCCTGGACATTGAAGGTGCATTTCACCCGGTTACGCATTCGAATTAAACCCACTTGACAAGATTCTGATTACATGTTAAAAATAAAAACACATGCTTAATATATAAAAAAAAAAATGTGTGAAACATAAAAGCATCTAGATGTAAATGCTGGGATCTATTTTCCCATGTGAACTTGTGTGGGTTTTTTTGTATGGGGAAGTAATACTTCATATTTTGGACTTTTTTTGACTCGGTGCTACAATATGTTAATTTCTGCTGCAATGTTTATTTCATTTCTAGCAGCAGCAAATATATTACAGAGCATTGCTCAGGTTTTAGCACGGGAACACATTGTATGGATTCTGTTGAATCTGTTTTTTAATTATTTAATTGTATTAATCTCACTGCTTTTTTAATGATGCTGCTAAATTTTTTTTGTTGTTGTTAAAAACAAAAACAAAAACAACAAAAAAAAAATAGATCAAAAAGCCTTAACAAATCTTTTGACTGTATCTTGCGAATTTAGCAGCATCATTGTTGACTCAACATTCGAATCAACATTGAATCTTTTGTAAAATACCCAAAGTTTCAGGACTCAGCATTGGGGTCGAGGAAAGCCATCACTTCTGCATGGATCGCCTCCGGGAAAATCACCCTGCTGGGCACAACAGATGCTTATCATGTTTTTTCTCAGAACGGGTTCCTTCCTCTTCTCCTCTTCCTCCTTTCTCACACTGATCTATGGACTGTACAGTAGTTTACTTCACCTAGTCACTGATACACTGCTTGCTAGGCCGGACACCATTTCAGGGGAGGTCTAGATCCGAATGAATCGAAGATAGAAGAATGAATAAATAAATAAATGATTTACAGGCAGCGGTTTTGTAACGATAAATTTGGCCTCTGTGGTTAAATCCTGTTTGGACCTCCTTTGTTTATCTCTCGTTTCCTGTTTATTAAAAAGGTACTCTGCTAATTCAAACACACTGATCATCCTACCAGTAAGTCTTGTGACTCATTGTGAGTTGTTGCTTTCAAATTGTTGAGCTCAACTTTCCATCCTTCGGACAGGACGGGAGCTTATCATAATCATGATGATTTGATTGATTGATTACCACGTGTTTAATTCCCTCTTGTCATGTCTTACCAACACCGCCTTTGTAAGTAAGATGGGTGAGAGACAGGAGGTGCTCTCTCCCTCCCCCTACGCTTGGGAAAAGACAGCTCTTTGGGTCTCCTATGTCTAGTGAAGAGAGAGGAGGGGAACAGGTGCTCAGGCAGGTCTGCTAGAGTCATCTGTGTTAATGCGCTCGGTCACGCCGGCTCCCGGACCGCTCTTTCCCACGCTGCCGGGGGTCAAGAGTGGAGCAGGAGACCGGACGATGGGTTCCCACAAACCTTTCTGCCAAACCACGGACCCTCAGGTAACGTCCAAAATGCTGTCTTCACACCTCACTCCATCACTGGTGTCACTAATGCCTTGTCCAAATGCTTCGTGGATTTCCTTTACAAAATGCTTTAATGTAGGGAAAGAGACTAAAATAAAACCCTCAGCAATTTGCTTGAATATTATAATAAGATACGGACCAGGTGCTTCCTTTATTTTCATTTTAATCCATAACCAATAAGTGAATAACTGAAAAAGTCATTTCAAACAACTTCCCAACATAAAAGAGGATCCGGGAAACACCGAAAAAGTGACTGATTCCCTTCTTACGTAAACGATCCCATATCCAGACGTTTAAAAACCAAAATATCACTTCACCCTGACCTCTTCGAGCCTGACACCAGGATGTGGTAAAACACGGTGGACGTCATCACAATCAAGCACATGTGTGTGTGTGTGTGTGTGTGTGTGGGTTTGTGTGTGTGTGAGTCTACATCCATGTGTCTGACACACAAAGCCCGACAGACAGAGACACAAAAAAGCAGCTCGTAACTCTTTACCTGCCATTATAACATGTTGAAGGGCACAGCGAGGCAGCTGGAAGCTCAACACACCGTTAAGTTTTGCTCACACACACTGATTTACAACCCCATCCATCCTAAACATGGCTTCCGTCCGCAACAAGAGGAGGTGTGGAGGGGGATTCGGCTTTCTCGGACATCAGTCCTTCAGATTGTGTTTATCTTTACGTGAGTGAAGAGCCATTCTTTATCATTTATGATCGGACTGCCTGAAACACCGGCCTCCCAGGAACTCCTTAAATTGGCCCAAACATGTGAAAATGGCCTGGAATGAGGTGAGGTGAGGACTGTGCGGGGGAATGTGACAATAACTCCTGGACAAGTTCTTGTAATGTGGAAGTGGTGTACATGAATGACTGTGTGTAGAGATTCCTGAGTGCAGTGGGCCGTCTGAGCCGCCTCGTCTTTCACATGTTTGCAGCATTGAAATGTTTTACCGCGGCTAAGAGTCTCATCAGCGTACTAGAACATCCCATAATATTATTAACATTTTATTAATGTTTATTCTCTGTTAATATTCACACATTAATTTAGCAGTATGGAAGCAAGCCAAAGTGCCCCCGCCACACACACACACACACACACACACACACACACACACACACACACGTTTTTGTGTGCTAGATAAGCATCGCATTATGAAATCATTTTCACCTGAAGTAAAATTACAGCCTTACACCCAGGCTTGTTAATCTTTCTCGGCTTCAGCGTTTCCTCGTTAACAATTGTAGGAAACTGGGAGTCTGTACAGGGTGTTATGTTTACCTTTTCCTTTAAACCTCACATGAGACAAAACACAGTGTTGAAATTATGCATACTTCAGCTCCGAGGGAGGAAAGAAAAGCATACTTCTGATTACGCTGAAAAGAGGGAGGGGAGCAGCTTGTTTTCTTTTCAAACGAGTTTTGTTGACTCGGTGCCTCATATGGTTTTTCGTCTGTTCTGCTACGGGCTATCGAAGCATTCACACCCCCCCCTCCCCCACATCCCTTTTCCTCCCTGCACAGCCCCTCTGTAAGACCACTCAGCTGGGCCTATATTTGTCTTGGTCACTTCCTAGTTGTTCCGACCTTTGACATCTAGGTTAACAGCAGCTGAGAAGTAGAGGGTGGGGTCAGATCCTGACCTCTGAAACAGCCACACAGTTCCACAGCATCTAATCCACTTTCTAATCCTAATCAACCGCAACTTCTGTTTGTCCGGTGGCATAAAAACTACATGTGAAACAGGGTGAAATTTGCACTGTTGCGGAAAAAAAAAACATGACAACAACAACAACAACAAAAAACACCTATAATGTCGTACCCGTTCCGTGTACAGCGGATTCAGGGGGGAACATGTGTGCTGGGTTGTGGGTGGCCTGGAAAGTGCTTCCTTTCCTCAAAAAAGAAGGAATGGGGTCCAAGGAGTGATGAGTGTGGCAGAATAAGGTTCACTTCCCTTCCCATGTCAGGTCCTATAAATATGCTGAAAACAGGAAGCTAACAGGAAAAGAGTTGAGAGCCAACTTTAATCCTAGATAGACACCAGCCCGAAATCATATGATGAACCCCCCAAAACCCACGACTACACAAATACATGCTGGCACATGTCAAGTGTTCATTTCCCATAAAAATATGTTTGTTTTTTTTTAATCTTGCATACATAACTTGCCATTTAGAAAATCTTAAGCTTGCATGTTATGCATTTTTCCCATAATTGCTTCAAACAAGAATAACAATATATTTCTCAACTTTGAGCATCTATGCAGAACTAAGCAGGGAGTGCTTAAAGGTCAGGGTGTATAGATGATAACCATCACTAGCTAGTGGGGCATCATTCTTCACATGCTTCTTCTTCTTTCCTGGTAGTCGGATTGATTTCAGGTTTGTATTTGTTATTTTTTTAATGCCATTTTAAAGCGTTTTAATAGACAATGCGAGATAATGTTTATTATGTCATACCGATTCCAGTAAATGTCAAGTTTCTCTTACTTCATTGAGTCTCAACAACAACAACAATGTTATCGCCACAACCTTTGCACAGCAGAAGCTAAGTCTTGCACTTTGGGTGGATTTTGCTTATGTATACTTCTTTCTATCTGTATGAACTCTGAGAGAACTGAAATAAATTTTCGATGGTGTTTCCGGCAGAGCAGTCCAGAAAAAAAACTTCGTCAGTTCCAGCACTTTATGTCCAATGACTGATGGGTAATGGGCCAAAAGTGATCCGGGCATTTTAAAGAGTTTGGATGGTATTAGAGATGAAATGAAAGAAACGAAAGCAGCGATTGTGCTGCAATTACGTTAAAGCCTAAAGTGGACCATCTATGAGATGTGCTCTGAGATAGAGTTTTATCAAGACTGTTCTGGCTGACAGATTCATCTGCGTGTTATTCCAATTGAGTAAATGTTTTTAGTTTTCCATGTTTAATAAATACCATATCTAGTTCTCATATTTTTCCTGGATTGAGGCTAAACGTATTGACTGGGTTGAGGTTAGTGTCTTGAATGACCAGAATGTGTAGCTAGTAGATTTACAAATTACAGAATGCCATCAGTACCTGATGCCAATATGGATCACTGCATGTCGTTAAAAACCAGCAAGAGGATGGTGGTAAAGGAAGACAACATGATGACTGAAGGAAAAAATAACAGCAAGAATTTCCAGGTTATGCAATTTAGAAATCACTTATCGTCTATATCGCTTTATCCTGTATATAGGGTACACCCTGGACATGATCCCTCACAGGGCACACGAACACATAAAATCTACAAAAGGGGGTAGGGCATTTTCATATTTAGCTCCAAAGCTTTGGAATAGCCTTCCAGACAGTGTTCGGG
>JAQQZS010000003.1:21575648-21586724 GCA_030068045.1 Platyallabes tihoni | reverse complement strand
GGTCGTATAAGCATTTCACTGCATTTCGTACTGTGTATGACTGTGTATGTGACAAATAAAATTTGAATTTTGAATTTGATTTGATGTATTCACAGCTTTTCACTTCAAAAATCTCTCCCAAAATGTGTTATGGGGTGCCTAAACTTTTGCATACAACGTATATGTTGAGTCAAAAAAACTATCCCTGCTCTGGCTAGAGAATTTATTTTTATTAACTTTCACAAAAGACAAAATGTGTGGACGTGCATCGTCGTGCAAGATCGGATAGCAGTCCTCTGTGTTTAAACTCAATTCAATTAAATTTTATTTGTATAGCGCTTTAAACAACTGACATTGTCGCAAAGCAGCTTTACACAATGAAATTATTTAAATTAGAATTATTTAAGCTTATATGAAGTGTGAATGAATCAAAATGATAAGATTGTCTCTGATGAGCAAGCCGAGCTCCAGCTCTTCAATAAGTGTCTCACTGTAACGAGCACCGTTAATTGTTGAACTTTGATTCCAATAATGATAAATGTTCCAATACCGACTCTTAAGAATCCTAGAAAACTGTAAGCATTTATGAATTTTCCAGCTGATGGTCGACTTTTGAACTTTTTCTCGGTCGGCGATTGAGGATGTTTCCGTTCCATACTCTGCTGTTTACTCTCAGACTCGTAGTGATGAATCCATCACCAGTAATGATTCTCTTTTTCAATTTTTCCCCCTTTTTATCCGAATTTTCCGATTTTCTCCCCTATTTTTAGTCGTGTCCAATTCCTCCCAGTTGCTGAAGGCTCCCACATCAAGCTTCTACTGCCGCTCAGTCGGGAGGGCCGCAGAGCGACCCATGTGTTTCCTCCGATCCACGTGACGTCACGACCATCTTTTCGAAAAGCTCGCTCACGCACCGTTGGGGGGTGGCGTAACACACTCGGATGAACAGCGCTATCCGCTCCCTCCGCCTGTGTGAGCTCACAGACGCCCCTGATTGGCTTGTAGAGCCGTCATTATTGTGGGAGCACTAAGTACCTCTTATCCCTCCCCCCTGAGAGAGCTTCGGCATCATCCGGGTTTGAACCAGCGATCTCCGGATGATAGGGCGAGCACTTTACCACTGCGCCACTCGGAGGCAGGAATGATTCTCTTGAAGAAACTTTCACCTTCTATAGAGCATCAGTCCAAATTATGTTTGCGGAGATCCAAACGCTTCTGTTTGTGCTCTTCCGTGAGTTGTTTCGGCACCATGAACACGTACATGTATTAAAATAAATAAATAAATAAACTAAAATCTTCCAAGTACGAAACCCAAATATATTAGACAGTTGCATAGCAACATTATTTAGTCAGTGACAGCTTTTTTTTTTTGTTTGTTTGTTTTTTTTTTTTTACAAAATTTAAACTACTACAATATTCCATGTCTAAAATGCTGAAAATGAATGCTAGATTGACTTGATCACCAAAAAACAAAAATGAAGTCACGGACAAACGCTGGCTGGGACGTTTTGTTGGCATCGCTGGAGACGTACATACCGACCATTCGGGATGAAGGAGAACATCAGTGAGCTCTAGCACCAGGGTGTATGGTGGCTGGTAATACGGTTCCTTCAGTGGGTCGGGGAGAAGCTTCGGACTTGTGGGTTCGATGATCATCTGGAGGGAACGGACACGTGATTTCACACGTTTCACACTGTTAAGTACAGGTATACTGTTATATACAGTATTTAAAACACAAGTCATGATCCGGCTCACCTGTCTGTAATCTTTGAAATACTTGTATGTTCTCTTGAGCTGCTGAATGATGGGTCCCTCTACATGAGAAGAAAATGCAAAACAAATGAATCACCCAGAGTGGCATGGTTACTGTACGTATGGTGTCGCTAGGGACAAAGAGCATACAAAAGTCTACGCACAAAGGTTACGGAAACGCACTGCAAATACAAAACACATGCAAAAAGAAAAAGAGGTTGCTTGTGTAATACTACACGACGGTTCTAATAACTTAAAAACAAACAGCTGATTGTATTCATTAATGTCTTGGAAAACACTGACTGAGGTCTCATTTGTTGCTACTTCCTGGTCTGAGTATTCACTAGGTCAAATCGAGCTCATCGCTCCCCCCTACTGTCCCGGAGAACCATCAGTGTAGCGAATCTCTTTTGCAGCGTTTTTCTTTTTGCATGTACATCGACTGTGTTTTTGAGTTTTGCAACAGGTTTCCATGATCTTTGTACTTTCACTTTTTGTATGCTTTTTCTCCCTAGGGGCTCCATAGTTACATCATCACCACAAAGTGATTCAGGATATGGAATCATGACACAAATGTAAAAACAATCTAGTCAGGTTAAACAAAAGTTTAGTTGAAATTAATACATTATTAAAAGATTTTAGGTTCACTGGTGTAATATGTAAACAAATCATCTCCTCTTATTCCATTTTCTGTCAGTTTGATGATTGCAAACCTAAACAAGTTATCTATTTAAACCCTGCAAAAACAGGCGAGCTCTTGTTTTGTCATGCCGTGTGCTCTGGATCTTTAGAGGGACAAAAAGATCGATGTAATATATAAATGTTTAAAAGTTATTTATATAATTACAGAATTATTTCACTTGGTACCAACCTCATGGTCATGTTCTCTACACTTAGTCGATTTTTGTGCTCTGCATGCGTACATGAAAACGGTTTGTTTTGCTACTTTTCCTGAGCAATTAATGAAATGCTGAGTTTCATCATTTATGATCAATGTGAACAAACAACCAATCTCTCTGACCCGGTAACACAGAAACAGACTAACAGGAATAAAAACATCCTTAAACAGTCTTTTAAATAGACGTGGGATAAACCTGAAGGCAGTCTAAAAAAAAAAAAAAAACAAAGAATACAAAGCTGCTTTGAAAGGCGAAGAGGAAAAAAAGCAAAGAAGTTGTGATCTTTGATCGGAGTAACACACAAAGCCCTGCTAACCATAACGAAACATCACATTTCTAATTGTTCATTCAAGACTTTGGTCTGCCACAAGAGGTCAAGATCAGCCCGAAAGAAGGGACAGTTGCGAAGACCGTTAAAGCTGATCTGAGGAGACACTGGTGAAGAAAGGGAAAAGGAAAAAAAAAAGAAAAAGAAAAAAAAAGTTCGGTGCAACAATTGGGTGTACTTTGAAGAAGCCCTTGTCCTAACCTTGTTTGTCAGTGTAATGGAGAGGCCTATTGTTGAGCTAGAGAGGCTCGATGGCTCTCTGGAGGGACGGCCATTGAAATGCCGGATGGAGGGAGTGAGGGATGGATAGATGGATCGATGGCTGGGCCTCCAGCCTCAACAAAAGCCTCCTTTAATCTGGCACTGGCACAGCATATGCTCTGCTATTTTGCCAAAGGCCATTATTGCTCAATTGCCTTTCCTAGGAAGGTTTTTTTTGTTTTTGTTTCTCCACGCCCCCCCTTTTTTATTTAAATTTAGGATTTAAATAAAAAAGTATGATAAAGTTAAGGATATACAGGTGCTCAGGGTTGTTGTTACAAGAAGTGACAAAGCGGTATTTTAAAAAAATGAAAATGATGTAATATCTGTCCACATCCAACATACCAGCGGTTAGAAGGAAAAGATTTTTATTACACTGGAACAAAACACCCCACTACCTGCAAACTTGTCAGAACTCGACATTTCTCGATGCACTGAAGCACCTTTCCATTACACGGAGTGAATTATACACAAAGCCCACGCGAAAAAGCACACACACGCACAAAGGAATAGCACCACGTGGCAAGGAGCCAAAGCTTTCAGAGGGACGCTTGCCTTGCTCCCCAAGGACTGCTCTGCTGAGGGGCTCGACAAGCATCTCTCCGCCAACCTTCTGCTGATGAAGGGAAGGTTAGCGTGAGGCCAGAAGGCAGCTAGGCCACATCCACACTCCCCTCGGGGACCTGGCGTTACCCCCGCAGTCTCTAAAGTAATTATCACCCTTCGTTAGGGCACTTTCATTAGGATACTAAACGTTTTCGTGTTACACGCTGGTGTCTTAAGCTTTCTAGGTTTTGAACGGAAGTGGCACGTGGGTGTGTACAGTATGTGAAGGCTCCGGGATGCGCGTGCTGGTAATTAAGCCATTGTTATGGCTCTAGGTAGTCGTACTTATTTGAAATGGGTCTGAACAGAAAGGCGCAGCTGGGCTCTCTATTACCACGGCTATACAGTATGACAAACATCGCAGTCATTTCCTGGTCTGTCCAGAGTGTATCACAATCTACTTAATTAAAACCTTTCGGAATAGGACCGTCCATCTGGATCTGGGAGGAAGACGCGGCATCAGTGGTAATGGTATGATGTGACCACGGGAATGATCCGGATCTGAACTAGAAGGTTATTAGTTTAAATCAAGAGATAAGCAGTTGCTTTGATTACAAAGCATGCAAATTAAAGAAGAAAAAAAATATATAATAATAATGAATGGAAAACATCAGGTCAGAGATTAGTGCATGATTCAGTTGTACGACTCCATCACGTCTCTCATTTCTCATTTATGGTGTTCCGATGTCACCCAGGTGACGTGTAACAAGGGGGCGGCCCTAAACAAGTTGATCCGTTCACTTGGTGGAGTTCGAGTAGTGTGCCGTTATGTTCGTGCCAAATACCTGAGTCTTTAATCTCTGCGTTATGCTCTGGTTTCATGTTTGCTTCCTCACGCTCTCGCTCGCACACTCTCTACTTGTATTTCCTCTTTCTCTAATATCACAACTAATATTGCAACGCTTGCTCAATTCCAGCCAATCAGAGGCAAGAGGAGGGACCGTACCAGCCAATCAGAGGCTGGGCTGTACATTCAATGCACATGTGTCAAACCATTACATTTTCTTTCTGTTGGTGTGTTTATGATCGCATATGCTGATTTATATCATTATTATTTTTATCAGCACACACAACAAACTAAAATGTGTCCTGATCTGTCTTGATCAGAAAGACATTTACAGTTGTAAGTGGGATGTAATCTACTGTATTAGTAGTTACTAATAATCCCGAGGTGCTGATTCTAGCTGTTACACAGAGTCTCTGAGAACAGGTCAAAGTCTACAGAGAAGTATACTAGACGTGTGCTCAGATTGCCTACATTAAATTCTACACTGTAAACTTATTCTTAATTTCAAACTTCTTACCAAACTAAACACTTACCTTACGCTTATAAAAGTAATGATATAAACTAATGCCTGCGTAGTACTGAAGTTGGCTTCTAAAATGAGTAAAAAGTGATAAAAGTCCTGAATGGAGAGCATTTGTCTTTACTTGAGTGCAATAAAATGAGCAACAGTGAGAGAATTGTCTTCTCACATCCGATGGAGAAAAACCGTGATTCACATTTTAGCAAGAATCATGCAGCCCAACATCAGACTTTGATTTTTCTCTTCACTTCTAAAGGGGGGGAAAAAAAAAAAAGCTGAACTTTCCTGCTAGTTATTATCGGTCTGTGTAACAAACACGCACCCACATATGCTGATCACCCTTAGGCCTTACTGTAACTCTGTTATTCTCTTAATAAGTTCTGCCTCAATAACTGGAAGGTTGCAAGCAGAACACACATGTGAGACACTCGGCGAGGACGGAGACCATACGCGAGATGCAAAATGTTCGCTTGTTAGTAAATGTTTCACATTTTAATGTTCACTAGATTATATGGCAAAAAAAAAAAAAAAAAGACCAGAGCCACATGGCTTTTCTCCTTCATCTGTCTGTACATCACAGGATGAGATATGGAGGGAAAATCTGACTTACCGTTATCAAACTCATCTGCTATCTGGAAAAGAAAAAGAGGGAAACGGTGAGGCAACAATAAAAAAAAAACAAGAACTTTTGCAAGTTAAAGTGGATCCTTTAATTATAATAACCCTAGATTCTCTCGATGCAAAAGACGACCAGAAAGACAATACAGTACAGCAGGACAATTATAAAAGCTGAATGAACAGTCATGTGCGTAATCCTTTTTTATTATTTACAGAAACTTTTTTTCCCCCCCACACTATGGCATTAAAATAAAACAGATTTTTACATGAAATCAAATTCATCATGACTGCTTATCACAGTGTTTGATCCAAACCCTAAAGATACAGATTTCCAAATGCAATTTTTCATTATTGCTCAAGTCTCTTATCCCTAAACGGATGAATTGAGGTTAAGAGATTAATGTTTTTACTGGAAGTGCATTGAATCACAAATACTGATGAATGGTTTTTTTAAAAAAGGAGCAGTCATGGTTTACAAAAAAAAAAAAAATAATAATCTACAACCTGCCTGAAATTTAAAAAGGTGAAGGTATGTCTCTATTTCATTCACGATTGCAAAGACATGCTGGATCATGCATAAGATGCACTTTCAATGAAAAACTGTTGCCCTGTTAAACAAGTTAAATCAATCAATCACGCCGACCCATAAAAACCACAAGTAGATTAGAGAGAAAAATACCAACAAGTAGCTAATACAAACACAAAATCAAATCAAACAGACATTTCCTGGCAGGGCACACACAAAAAAACCCACACACTTGGTAATAATCTACAGAAAGTAAATGGTGCAAAAAGAAATTCTGCACCTGAAGCCTGACAAATGATCCATGCATTATTATTATTATTATTAACTTCATATGATCCTCCTCGGATTGCATCCTTCGATTAACCACCAGCAGGTAATCAGCGCTCACATACGCAACCAGGCTGATGAATATTCAGCTACATCTACCAGCAAGGACCATCACCCACCCATCACCCTCCACCCCTTTGTGGTAGAACAGCCACATGCTGGATCTTCTGTTCTGCATAATAAAATGTAAAATGGACTGGAAGTTTAGACAGAAAACAGCAGTGCCTCTTCTGGTCACAAGATTGCATCTCCATGACATTTATGCAAATGTCTTATTATACAAACACAACGGGAATGGTGTTGAACTTTGACTGAAGAATACATCAGTATGTTTTCCATGAATGAGGAACTTGTCTCAATGTTTGATCCAAAACTCTCCGCATTCAATGACAGAGCAACAATAATTGTTCATGTATACGGTCATAATTTTTACCCGCATGCACATAATTATAGTATCTGGCTAAACAATGGTACAACAAATGTAATAAAACGGAAGCCAAGTTCATCTGTGTTTTAGAAGAGCTCCAGAGGATCCCTGCGTTCCATGTCCAAAAGTGGATGATCTTTGCCTCTTCTTGCTCTATGTTTCATTGCCAAAGAGAATCCACTGTGCAGATTTCCCTACAGAACTTCGATATCCCTCCTCCAACAGGCAAATGTGCTTCTCCGCACTTCCCTCCATCCTCCTTTCAAAGTCCTTCAGCTCACGATTTAGTCAGACATGACACTTGGACATTTCTCAACGACCTGGTCCGTCCTCTGCTGCTTCTAAAAAGCTTGGAACTCCTCTGTCTTATTTGCAAACAAGCTGGCATTTGAATGGCATGGTGGTATAGACCCGTGCATTCTAAATTAACCTGTCTGGATTAAGTCCATGCTTGATTTTCAATAGTTAAAAAAAAAAATTAAATGTAAATAAAAGAAATAAAGAAAACCTTATATTCACAACACTGGACAATTTATCTTAGCCAGTCAACCTACTGGAAGTGTTTTGGGACCAAACAGGTTCACCAACCGGAGATCAACATTGAATCTGTGACTCTTGAACAGTGAGGTTGCAGCACCACCTCAATACCACCATGCCACTCTTACTATTACATTATGTCATAAAATAAAGTACTTAATAAAATGTATTATTGATCTAATGGTGCTGGATTGCTTATAAGTGAGAGCAGTTCCGGCTGTAGTTCAAATCAGTTTTATATTAATGCATGCTTTCTAATACACAGTAATGTAATAGACTCAAAAGTAAGTTCACAGATCACAGTGACTTATATGACAGACAGGCTACACGATCAAAGACTAATATAAGCTTTAACAAGGAAGAAAAACACTGTCATTGTGATGCTTCCTTACACACACAAACACACGCACACACTGTCGAACCGTGAACTTCCATTCACGGCCAGGTGAACGGAACAACGCTGATCACCAATTATACATCATGGGAGCCCAAGTGTCACCCGTATCCATGGAGAACAGAGGTCAGCCTGTCTGGTCTGAGCCCGCAGAAAAGACACTGCAAAAAGAAAAAGAAATGCACCAGAACATCCGGTGCACCAGAACCTGCGACACACAGAGACCAGGAGGGCAAAAAGTCCAAGGCCGAACATCCCCCTCCTCAAACCTTCCACATCCCAATACGGATTTGTGCACTCACGGGATGCAAACAAATCCGATTCAAGCCTTAACCCACAGCACCCAAAACATCTGCTGCAAAACGTCCAGGTGCCAGACAGTACGAGAGGTCTTGTAATTTTTTATTTTTTTATTATTTTTTTTATCTTTGTTCAAATACATCATAAAATAAATTATAACAACAGGCATCTCATAAGGAAAAAAAAAGATGCAATCTGATTGTATAAAAGACTGAAGGTACAATCCCTGGAATAAGGAACAGTATTTTTTATTTTTTCCCCCTTTTCCCTTAGGGTGAGACAAAAAAACAAAAACAAAAAAAACAAAGTTGATACAATGAACTAATGCAGCTTTAACCAGTTCAAAGTTTGATGAGGCAAGGAAAAGTACAGCGTTTACACAACCCACGATGACTTGGACAGCATCCAACAAGGATGCACTTCTGCTGAGTTCAGTGTAGACAGTTTGAGACAAAATGCTCGAGTAAGTGCACTTTTCTTCTACTGACACCTATTGGGGGTTTGCATATTACATGCACTGCTTTGGCATATTCATCCATGTAAGGTCATAATATGTGGACTGGCTTAAAAAAATAATAAAATAACTCTTCATGTTGAAATACATACAAAGTCAATAGTTAATAGGTTCTAATTACATTCTAATTTCTACAACTAGAAAAAACTGCTTTTTTTATATTGTGTTCTTATCTTCTATAGATATATTTTCTATAGCTAAAGTTTTTCTATATTTTATTTCTTATTTTATTCCATAATTAATTTCTTATTGATAATCTTTTTTCTTAAGGTCACAGGCGGTAATATAAGCATTTCGCTGCAGATTGTACTGTGTATGACTGTGTATGTAAATAAAAATTTAATTTGAATAATACGCAGGAAAAAAGCACGTCATACTTGAGGTTTGTGGTGATATTAAGTGTAAAATCTGTAATCATATTAGGAAGTGAAGAGTACTTTTACACCTGCACCATAGAGAGCATCCTGACGGGAAACATCTCAACCTGGTTCAGGAACAGCACCAAGCAGGACAGACGAGCTCTACAGAGGGTAGTGCGATCAGCTGAGCGCGTCATCCACACCGAGCTCCCTGACCTGCACTCAATCTACAGCAGGCGGTGCTGGACCAAGGCCAGGAAGATTGTGAAGGACCTCAGCCATCCCAACAATGGACTGTTCTCTCTGTTGATGTCAGTACACCACACAGTACTGATCCATTTTGCACATCCACACACATATGGTTTTTGCACTCACTGTGGACATTCTAGACATTCACTTACACTAGTGGCCACTGCACAACTACACATTCGTGGACATTAGTTAAATTACCCAATTACCCCTATCACAAGTCACTTTAAATATGTCACTTTCAAGCATATTTGCACACCACCTGGACGTTCTGTTACCCGGATGCACAAGTCACTTTAAACACTTTAAATATGTAGCATTTCCGTTTATATTCAACTTCATTCCCACAAAACATCCATAAATTCTATATCTCTGTATTGTACAGCTGTTTCTTATTTTTGATATTTTTCATATATTGTATATTTTGTCCTGTATAGTACAGCTGTCTCTTATTTTCTATATTTTTCTTATATTGTATATTTTGTACTGTACAGTATGTTATTTTATTTTAATTTTATATTTTATTATATTCTTTCTTAGTCAAATTTACCTTCTGTTTTCCTTTTCATATTTATTTTCTATTCATAGTTTTTATTTTAAGGTCACGGGCAGTTGTCTAAGCATTTCACTACATATCGTACTGTGTATGTGACAAAATTTTAATTTTGAATTTGAGAGCAGCGTTTCCTCCAAAAATTCTAAGAAAAAAAAATGTTTACAGTTGCTTAAATAAATAAGCAACTGTAAACTATTAACTATTTACTATTAGTAAAATTAACTAAATAAACAGTCACAGTAAGGTTAACAACCGTTGGAAGTAAACAACTGAAAAAGTAACTGATAAGATGTGGCTTGTGTGAGACAGAACCTGCAGTCAACACTCACGTGTCTCATTCATTTATTTCACAAATTTGTTTAGGACAGATTTGTCCATCTCACTTGAGATTTACCATTTTACATTACATTTATGGTCACACATTATGCACTTTATTATGACTTTTTTTATTTGGGGTCATAAACAGTGTCTGTGTCAGACTTTTAGAAACACAATTATGCCACCTGCAGGTGAATTTAAGTTATGGCTACTGAACATTTATTTATTTAGTCAGAAAAAAAAAGAAAAGAAAAAAAAAACCAGATACTGACAACAAAACCAAGAACATTTTAGACCTCTAAATATAATGAATCGCTGTGATTAAAGTGTACGGCTTATGATAACTGCAACAATTGTGGAGATATAAACGTTATTACTGTCCCCTGGTCTATCATTCACCAACCAGTACAATTATACTCAAACCTGTTCCAGTATGATAATGTCATGAAGACCATAAACGTCCATGAAGAGACGGTTCGCTAAGGTCAGTGTTAAAAAAAAAAAAAAAAAAAAAACCAAAAAAAAAAACATGACAGCAGAAACGATCAAAACAACGGATGGGAATGTTTACTAGGGCTGAAAATATGCGATATGCAATATTGTTGTTGAATATTGCGATAACGATATTTCTTGCGATATAACATTTCCGTAGAGAAATGCATTATTATTATTATTGGCTATTTTTAAAAAAATCATTTATATATGTAATGATCAGACTAAAATAAACTATATGTCAAGGAAGTTCAAAACACTATGAATGACTTAAAACCCTCAGCAGATATTCTGATTTTCCTCGCTTGTCTCTACTCCTGCCATATT
>JAQQZS010000003.1:21559498-21575548 GCA_030068045.1 Platyallabes tihoni | reverse complement strand
ATGTAGAAAGAAATAAAAATCAGGAACCATCATGGAGTTAGAAAGTGACCCCAAACTTTTGAACGGTAGTGTGTGTGTATATATATATATATATATATATATATATATGTATGAGGGGTGTTCAAGTCAAACCGGGACTTTTTATTATGCAGAATAACAGAACATAGTTACGAGAGTAAAACTTGCTGTATTTGTTTATATAATCCCCTGTTACACTAATGCATTCATCCCAGTGTTTCACTAGTGTAGGATGTGGCAACAACTCCCAGCCGTGTTGAAGAATGACAGATACGTCTCTTCCACCAGCTGGTGACCAGTTATCTGTTGATTTTCTGCATTACACTTGCTAAGACCTGCGTTACACTTGCGGGACCGAATGCAGTGGGCTCTGTGCTACTTTGGCCGGGATTGTCATTCACGGGAATACGATCTTCTTTAAAATAGTTGCACCATTCAAACTGCGGCTAAGAGGCTCATCACTGTACTGTCAATCGGTTCTACGCCTTTGGTCAGAGAATTTTTTCTTTCGTAAGTCCCGGTTTCGCTTGAACGTCTCTCGTACAAGGTTTCATCAGGAATACTGCTGATGTATTGCACATTTCCAACTGGTCGTGGTATATAACAGAACCTATATAATTACTGTTGACTATTTCCAGCACAGTTTATAATCCTTTGTCTATGTAGGAGTCTAACGAGAAGCTAAAGCTCGATTAGCCAGACCCTTCTCCCTTTTCTCAGCGCAGTCTGCCTTGGCTCACGACTTACGGCTCCATCTCCTGATTACGACTCTACACTCTTGTGACCAGGACTCAGTTCCTGCTCCCACGCCATCACCTTGAGTCCTCCAATTAAAGCCCTGGGGTGTCCATAGCAGCACCTTCCACTCTGGCACACTTTACATCCAGCTCCCTCTGGCTTTCAGCTGTCTGTTAACTTTGCTCTTTCAACTCTGGCACAAAAGGTGGATGACAGGAAAGTGTGTCTTTAAAGTAGGCTCCATTCCAATTATCCAGGCCACACAAGGATAGCAGCTGGCTGAGAAGTGTGCCCTTCACACCTCCACGTGACACCAAACATCCAATTAGCCATCAGTATTACAAGGAACGTGCTGGGAACGGGTGCAGGACCTAGATCGTTCAAACGGTGCTTGTTTTCGATGCCAAAGCTTTATTCAATGCTGAATAAAAGAACAATAATGAACAGGAACAAGCATGCATGAAAGTATGAGGATTCAAATACAGTAGTAGGGTATCTAAATAAATCTGATTTTACAACAAGACAAAAATTGCCACATAGAACTGGGAAAAGTTTCTGCTTGTTCTTTCAATGTGACATCAGTTAGTTTAGTGAATCAGGTACATTTGTTAACACCCACAGTCCTGGCATGCTCTTTACACGTCTGTTATGAAGTGTCAATGGTTGCTTGGACTGAGAAGTGTGCCCTGACAAGTACGCCTCGGAAACAAAAGGACATGTGACGCACACCCACGGAGAGAGTAGAACAGACGTGCAAAACACTACTAACACGCAATTTGATATTTAATCTCTGATGTTTAGCAGTAAAGCTACAAACAGTACATTCGCTTTGAGATTTTATACAACGAAAACCACAATCAACATTAGTCTAGACAAAATACTAGAAGTGCCTCTGTACAAGAAGAAGAAGAAGCAAATCTAGACAGATAGAGGATGATCCCTACACAAACACTTAAACTTCCACAACAAAAACAAAAAAATACGTTGTTTATATCGTTTCTAAAGATGGCTCACCTGCTCACAGTGCTTCCCTCATTCTCAACACATCCACAAGATCTTGAATTTAAAGATACAACAATGACTCCTTGGTGGAATGTCCAATTAAAATAAATAAAAAATAATAATAATCCTCCAAAACAACGTCAACAGTTAATTCCAGAAAAGTTTACTCCAAATAAAAATGTGCAGATTTACAAGAATTACTTAAATTGAGGAATAAAGAAAGTAAAGCCCCCACCCCCCCCCACCCCGCGCTCCACACACACATCTAACAACCTCCTAAATGAGTCTCACCAAAAGGTCTGGCACACTTCGACTCAGTCTGCTAAGCGGTCCCACCTGAATGAGAATTGCATCCTGAAAACACCTCCGTGGGAAGAAGAAAAAAAAATCCTTTCCCAAGCACACACCTTAGCTCCTGGCACATGCCACATGTCACAACAACACAAGAAAGTGTGCACTTTAAAGAGTGCAACGTAATTATCCGGAGCAGGCTCACACCTCTAGAAGGTGTGAAGGTTTACCCTGAAAGAGCAGGAGGACAAAAGCTGTGCATCCAGGATTTTAAGAACTTCACATTAGGGTCGACTCGACGTTAAATGTTGATGCTTAGTTGTGATGCATCATTGTGTCGCTTAAAAAAACAAACACACAAACAAACAAACAACTCAGGTACAGGTACTAACTAAACTGAAAATGAGAGACTAAAACTTGACAAATATGAGAGGCAAAAAAGCCCTACAGGAAGCCAAGAGAACTATTCTTTAAAAAAAACTATTAAAAAATAAATAAATAAGTAATAATAATAATAATAATATATATATATTTATAAAATAAAATGCAAGAAAGTCTGAGACTCTTTGGGAGCAAAATATGAAGGAAGGAGGGGCTCAAGACTTGTGCACAGTACTGTATAAATTAAAGTTTAGAAGTCACTGTGGCGAGTACTATGCATTTCCAAATTAAACATGTTTACTATAAACTAAAACACTTTCCCAGGTTTTACTTTAGTAGACTAGAGACCTTCTCACACACTGGACGAACATTTCTGACTTCATTAACTGTTAAAATGACACTCATTCAGACGGAAACTCCATCCAGTTTACTCATGGGTTCAGCGGTATGTACACTTAGACAGTCTAGCGATGATGCATGATTGCTAGACCCACTATACATAACGTCCTACGACAGTAATTCATGATCTTGTGTTTGCCCATCAGTTAACGCAACTGTGTGCCAATCAGACTTGTTGAAAAGTGAAGTAAATGAAGTAAATCTGACCAAGTTCGACAAGGATCATGATTTCACTGAACAGTGACCAAAGAGCCATGAAGCCGAGATGAAAAGAACGGAGCGCGTGTCTCAAGGGAACTGAGCAAACTGACAGGATATTAATGGTAATTTATACAGTGCCACCTGTAGGATTAGAGAGGAACAGGAATGTTGTGCCACCTCAAATGGCAAAAATATAATATGTGCCGTGTTATAAATAATTGGTATTATTAGGGTGCTGTGAGACAAAAACACTGTTACTGTCAAGTCAGGACAAATGCCTGTTATAATTCTTTTGGCGAGGATAGAGTAAGATACAAATGAGCAAACAATTAATATGTGCTACAACATGGCGAGAAAGTGTTTCCATTCATAATTTCTCTGAGCCGCTTATTTGTCTCTGAGCAATATGCCAATAATTAAAATTGTAAAATAAAATTAAAAGGTAATCAACTGACCAATCTGATTTGAGAATTCAGCAGCGCTGTGGTATAACCCCCTACTATTCTCATGTCGTATATTTTAACAATAAAACAGCAGTGATTCCTTTTTTAAACAATTACTGTCATTCTAAGAAAATCTATACACGAATATCACCATTTCACTTCATATATATAATATACAGACAGGATGTAGGTTGCGCACACTTGGTCACAACATCTACTGCCAAGATCTCTCATCCAGTGAACGAGGTGTGAACGAGTGCAACGGGCCCAATTTCGGAGATCACGCCTACATGAGAAGTGTGTCCTTTGAAAGTGAGCCAGACTGGACAGTGGAACAGGATCTCCCACGGTTCCTGGAGCAGAGCTGCCCTTTGTGCCTACTTTCTCAGACCGACACCTTCCTACACTGCAGAAGTCACACACACCTGTGAGGAAGGCTCTTTTAAGTAAACGCCAGGTGAATCAGATGGTCTGGTCAAAATATAATTAAAAATGATGAACTACAGCCTTATAGATAATACTATTTACATATTTACATACAATAATTTCATGATTTCTTTTGCTGATGTACATTAACCAAAGAACAACAATTGCATCAGAGAAAATCATTAAGCATCAACATGGCAACCAAAACCCTTTCACAGATTCTTTAGATATTAAAGATGGGAAATTCTTGATACCCTCCCACATTGTTTTTCATATTTTGCTGCCGAAGAGCCAGACGTTCTGGCACTGAGAAGTCGTCGGGTGAGAGAGCATGTAGTGCTACGGACATTACAGTTTATCCCAAAAATATTTAGCGTTAGAAAGGTGAGGGCTCAACGTTTGTTCATCTCCAAAACTGGTAACTCATGCCCTCATGGAGCTTGCTTGGGGTCATTGTCAGGAAAATTATAATACAGTATGCTTGCAGCCTTGTGCCGACAATTTGTGAAAGGTAGTCGGGTGTCCAAATACTTTTGGCTGTGCAGTGTATCCAAATATTTCCTGTCACAGCGTATTTACCGTGCTGTGGACGCCGCAATCCTACAGTTTACAAACTCAAACCAGCAAAATCGTTTTAATCAGATTGTAGTCATTAGTTTTTTCCTCCCACACAAATGCAATCGTTTTGTGATGCATCATCGTCTGCAATTTCCTTTTTTGTATGACAGCAATGACATTAGCATAACTCATTAACATAACACAGACGTAGTGCTCGGGAGGAAAGACAGGTATGAGATCAGACACCGGCGGGGTTGTGGCACACTCCGCTCATCTCCTTTACTTCCCTGTGAAGTTGGACCAAATGTAGTCTCGCCTTCAGGAGTGTGAGAAGTGTGCTCTTTGAGACGGCTACCTACGCTCGTTCACGCTGACCTGAGAAGTGTGCCCCAGCACCTTAGAGCTGACCACCAGCAGCTTCTGACAAAAAAAGTACAGACTTACAGCTGAGGTGTGAAACATGGATACTGCAGGATAGAGAATAAGTGAGGAAGTGTGCCACTGTCACACACTTCACACACTTCCTGTGGACGTCTAATTAGCGCAACAACTCCAACGCCTGTCAGAACTACTACACTAATTACATTGTACATTTACACATGGTTTAATGTCGGATTTTAATGCTACCGGATATACGGTACATCTTAAAACATTTTCTGCTCCGGTACTCTTTGTACCTACCTTATTTCCATGTTCATCCACTGAGTTGCTGCCTACAAAAGCAAAGAAAATGTATTAGTCTTAGACCATGAGAGAAAATATCAGTTTTTATATTAGACCCTCTTTATAATGCCTTACATTTGTAAAAACAGCTTGAAAGTCATTAGTTCCTTGTTGACTCATGTTCTTTTAGAAATTACACCATATGCAGAGATGTTTAAGGCATAATCATTCATAGACATCATTAGTATCAAACAAAAAAGACAAATAGTTTATATAAAAATGTATGGGCACCCATATCAAAATTCATCGGATATTATATACACCAAGCTTCTTAATGAACTCAAAATGTACAGACATGCAAAAAGTAAACATTTCTATTATAACAATCATTAGTATTATCAAATCTATAATCACAATAAAGCAGATAAAATAAATAAATAAATGACAATAAAACTCATGTCAGCAATGCGTTGCCATTAATATCACTATTAATTATTTCCTTTCTTTCCGATTTGAAACCCACCATTTTTCAGGCATGCTAGAAGTGTATAAGGAATTTATTTATTTTTTTTTTTTAAATCAGGCTGAGAGAGGACTGTCAGACAAAAATAGCTACTAATCTTAAAAAAAAAAAAAAACATTTCTATAGACAACAGATTAATAGCTTAATACAAAAGGTATATAACCCTTTTGCAAATTATTCTGCACTGTGAAAATGCACTTCTGGTTAGATGCTAACTGTATTTCGTTGCCTTGCACCTACATGTGCAGTGACAATAAAGTTGAATCTAATCTAATCTAATTAATTCAAAGGGAAAAAAAGAAAAGTAAAACATCAAAGCCATGGCCTTCTGACAGACGACAGCTGTTTGAAGGTCTGTCAAGAACAGTCCCTGATTCTACGTCTAGGAGAGTTCTTAAAGTGGAAAATAAAAATCAACAAAATATTAATACCGTTAATAGTTAAACCTCATCTACGTAATTATTTAACTAATTTTGATCCACACATCAAAAAACTGTTAACTTTATTTACTTCTTGCATGTCTCTGTATACATGTTTTCAAAACCCATAACTAAAATGAAATAAATTAACAAATAAATAACAGTAATGAGTAATAAAATAATAAGTAGCATCACTTTTTTGAGATTTGTCGTCCTTCCAAGTCCCCTGAAGTAAAATAATCCACAGTACAGTACAGGCTACTCCACATGTCAAATATTCCGAATAATCCAAATCGACACTAAAGTAATTCCAATGAATGCTTTCTGTTTAAAATCCAGACTGAGAATTCATCCAAGATGAGGTGGGGAAAAAAAGAAAGAAAGAAAAAGAAACCACGGTCCATCCCGGAGGATCAACTCACCAAAGATGTAGACCACGCCGACTGCGCCACCAAGTCCCATAAGCCCCGCCAAGCGAAGCACCACCTTCTTTGCATATGCGGTGTTCTCCTTTTGCTTCTTGTCCTTGCTTTGATCATCCTGCTGCTGGTCAGAGTTTTCCTCCCCTACAGGAGAAGGTTGACCCTGCAAGCAAAAAAAAATAAAAAAATCCCTGTAAAGGCCACTCATTAAATTTAATTACTCATGTTTAATTTAGTTGTGAAGATGTTAAATAAAGCTAAGGTATACAACTTCTGAGTTATGATGACTTTTTTAAAGGTTCATGGTCTTAAAATAAAACAAAATCGGGATTATCCCGAATCCGGATCTTTATAAAATGGTGATACAGAATCACAATATAAATCGAATTGGCACGATTGAACCTGGGGTTCCCTGATCATTCCCATTTCTAATGATGATGCTAATGAACTGCAGGGTATGACGGCAGACCATTCTGAATGCATTTACATGTAATTTGCTAAATGCTTTTCTCAAGCACTTGTTTCTTAAGTTATTGGAAACATTTACAAAGTTTCAAACATCAAGCTTACCTTCTGAGCTTCTGTTAAACAGAACAGAAGAACAAAAGTCTTCTCTTAAAAAAAAAAAAAAAAAAAAGGTCAAAGGATAAATTTATTGAACAGAATTTTTATTGGCACAAAACTGCTTTATTTTGCCTTGAAAATTTCAAGCAGAAGTAGTATGCTTTAACTATAGGATAAACCAAGTAAGTTACTCAAGTACAAGTAGAACTTTCCTTTCCATGCTTTTCCAACACTACTATCCGCTGTACAGTATATAACGTGTGATGTGAAGGTTCAGGTTGTTTTAGCGCCTTGTTGTTCCGGTGCATCATGTTTTATACATTTAGCTTTGGGTGTTGCACAGATCAGAGCTTGTAAACAGCTCTACTAAAACATGATGATGGAGAATGCATGAGTCTACTCACTTATTACCTTAAGGCTCTGACAGTGCTGTATAATTTAAAATTATAGGATGCTCTCACAAAAAAACGCTGCCTGCAAAGGGCTAAAGGCATCATCAGAGATACCCCTCACCCCATTCACCCATCTCACATCGGGGAAGCACTACAGGTACTGTACCTTAGTACCTGCACCAACCAGATTTAACAGGGAACACATCCTCATTTTGGTTAGAACGGATAGATTTAGCAGGGATTGATTTGCAGTTATAATGAGTCCTAGGAGACTGAGAGTTCAGTATAACAGGAGAGGTGTTTCAGTTAATATGTAGTCCGCTTTTATTATTGGAGACTCGGGTAGAAAACTGTTCGTGGTAGTTTCAGTCCTGAACTATTGAGCAACTGCAGTCACAAGCCATCAGGGAACAGCCATCTGCATCAGCATGGTCAAGTGGAGCCGTCTCCAGTCACCACATGCATCCCAAGCAGAACACATGGAGCCTCTATGCAATGAGATCTTGACTGCACCATCACTAAGTCTATACAGCACTGCTTCAACCAGTATGAATCTTTGCACCATCCATAATTCATTGCACTACTGTATATTCCACCCATATTTATTCTTTATATACAGTAACATACAGATACTTTTATACATGCCTATATCCATATACCTATATGCATATTGTGTTATTTGAGCATGTTACCATCTTAACATATTTAATCCACTGCACAATGTTTGCCAAGTTATACTGTATATTATCATATAATATACACAAAATCAGCCATAATATTATGACCACCCACCTAATATTGATTAAGTCTCCTCCTTTGCCACCATAACAGTAATGTTCAGTGTATTCGGACACCTTTCTATTGACACCAGCATTAACAGTTTCTATATTACACAAGCGCTTCTATTAGACTATTCCACGAGGTCAGCCTTCACTCCCCATGTGCATCAGAGAGCCTTGGCCACATGACCTTGTTGCCAGTTCAATGGTTTTCCTTCCTTGGATCACTTTTGCTATGCCCTGACCACTGCAGACCAGCAACATTCCACAAGAGCTCCCATCACAATGGTGGATGGAACTGGGTGGGATATAAGGCAGCAAGGGAACACTTTTTCTTGAAGTTGATAGCGGAAACAAATATGCAAGCATAAGGATTTGAGTGTCTTTGACAAGGGACAAGTTGTGATGGCTCGAGGACTGGGTCAGAGCAACTCAAAAACTGTAATAATGCCTCCGAGTGGCGCAGTGGTAAAGTGCTCGCCCTATCATCCGGAGATTGCTGGTTCAATCCCCGGGTGATGCTGTAACCTCTCACAGCCGGAGGTCCAGAGAGAACTGATTGGCCGAGCTCTCTCAGCGGGGAGGGATGAGAGGTACTTAGTGCTCCCACATTAATGATGGCTCTACAAACAATTCAGGGGCGTCTGTGAGCTCACGTAAGCTCACAGACGTGTGGGAGGGAGTGTGTTACTCCGCCCCCAACGGTGCGTGAGCGAGCAGTTCGAAAAGATGGTCGGTAACATCACGTGGGTCGGAGGAATCACGTGATGGTCTGCGGCCCTCCCGAGTGAATGGTGGTAGAAGCTTAATGTGGGATCCTCCTAGTGACCGGGAGGAATTGGACACTACTAAAAATTGGGGAGAAAAATCGGGGAAAAAAACCTGTAATAAAGTTGTGTAATATGTATTTGTATACACACACACAGAATATATATAAAAATATATGCTCCCACTTACCACACTGTTATTTACTGTAAATAGGCCACTTATGCAGTTCTGGTTAGATGCTAACTGCATCTCATTGGCTTTGTACGTGAACCTTGCACAATGACAAAGTTTAATTTTCTTTCTTTCATCTTTTATACTGCTTATTATCCTGTATACAGGGTTGCAGGGAGCCTGAAGTCTATTGTAGTGGACTTTGGGCATGAAGCGGGGTACAATCCATCACAGGGCACTTGCACATACTGTACACGCACACACTCACATCAAACCTGCATGTCTTTGTGGGAGGAAACCGGGGTACCTGGAGGAAACCTACCATGAACGGGGAGAAAATGGGAACTCTAGACCGCACAGGTGCGAGATCATAGTTGAAGGATTAAAGGGTACTGCTTTAAAGCTGAATTTAAACTTATAATCTAATGATGAATGAATCAGGGGTAGCTCAGTGGTTAAGGCATTGGACTATGGTTCAGAAGGTCCCGGGCTCAAATCTCAAGACCACCTGGGTCAAGGCCTTTAACCCTCACCGGCTATAAATGGCGGCAAAAATGTAAGTCGCTCTGGATAAGGGCGTCTGAAAAATGACTAAATGGATCTTTATTTATATGCGCACTACACAGCATGTAATACACTGTATATTGTAGATATGAGACTCAGCCGGTTGCTCGGTGACGTCAAAGTCGAGCTCCGCCCTAAAAACATGAGTCCATTCAAACTGATGACCGGTACAGGATCAACGATAAAAACGGAAAATCATATCAGTTATTTTAAAAAGTGTTGTAAATCGAGTGTTTTATTCGTATCCGTACATTCGAGAGAAAAAAAATTGTTCAGTAGTACAGAAGACACTTCCGCACAGCCTGAATGTTAATGTGGTTAAACATTTCAGGAAACAGATGATTGCTGTATTAATATCAGGTCGTTTTGAGAGAATATGTACATTAGATATAAATTGTCAAAGCGGTAAAGAGCGCTACCGTGCCCCGCGAGCCCACCTGCAGTCTCTGGTGTAGAATAGCCTCTGTGGCCCCGCTGCTCTCGTTCCCCTTCCCCGCCTCAACAGACAGGTTTCTTCTCACTAAACCCGCGGCTGCTGAAGCCGACACTTCAGTCCTGAGCTTGAGGAGGCCCCGGCTCGCTCGGAAACACATGGAATACACACACACCGCCGACATCTTGACTAGACAGTAACCCGTCGCTCCAGCGCGAGTGGGAAAGGACAAACGAACACGATTGGTTAAATAATGTGTGATTGACAGGCGATGCGACCAACCGCAGCTCTCAGGACGGTCACCAAGGCGGGACTTATGTCTATGCCGGTGACCTTGTGGATCAGATAAAAGTCGCACGTGGTAGAGTAAGAGTTCTGTCGGGAAAATTCATCAGAGATTCATCACACCAAAAAGTGTGTGTTTTTTTTTACCTTAATGACAATGAAACACTTCGTTTTTGCTTTGTATTAAAAAATACAGTAAATCATAATTTATATAACTTGTACTATTTGTTAATTAGGCTGTCACAGGGTTGCAGGATATCAAATTATTTAATGCAAAATAGTAATTATTTGTTAAAATAATTAACATGCATTTTCTATACTGCTATACTGCTAGTTCTGCATGCTATGGTACAAACTCTTTCAAGTAAATAAAAAATTTGATCATCATTTAAACACGCATTAATATACATTAATGGGTTTTTGAGCTCAAATTTCAGCAGAACGCATGTTTCGTTTTCTCATATCCCTAGCAGTATATTCGCAGCACTGACCAGCAGGCGGCAGCAGGAACTCGTTTGACATTCTGTGGATCGTGTAAACATTACATAGAAGAAGAGGAAAAACACGTCGAAGGCGTTACGGCTAAAGGCTACCGCGTCGTTGTTTACAAAAAAAAAAAACATTGTTTGTAATATGAAGTTGTTTAAGTGTTAAATTGAATGTTAATGACGGGCGGTTTTCTCTCCTGAACTTGTGTGGCAGGAAAGAGCGATTTTACTGATCAGCGCTGAGGTGAGTCAGTGTTCATGTCCATGCTAAGCGACTAACTTAACCTACTGCAGTTGTGTTCGCGTCTCGGCACTTCTACAGGCCTGTGAGTGGGTGTGTTTAGCTAACTGCGTGTTTTAGTAACGGTTACTGCTAGAAGCTATTTTAAACTAACTTTAGTACTTTCGACAACAGTTGTAAACGCTGGAGTGGCAACTACTTAAGAGAACGAGGTGTGAGTGAGTGTGTGTGTGTGTGTGTGACAGAGAGTGAGTGAGAAGGGGGACAGGGACAGCCTGAGAGTCTCTGTCCCTGAGAAAACAAGACAGAAAGGGACATAGAGACAAAGAGAGGTTAAAAGAAAACAATTGTAACTGCTTGTTTTAATACTAAAAGCCATTTTAAACTAACTTCAACACTTTCGACTAAAGTTGAAAACGCAAACTACAAAACAGAATTCTGAGGAGAGAGAGAGGTAAAGGCAGAGGTAAAGTGTGTGTGTGTGTGTGTGTGTGTATGTCTGTGTGTGTGTGTGAGAGAGAGAGAGGGGGGGGCAGAGACAGCCTGTGAGGCAGAGAGAGAAAGCAACATAGACAAGGGTGAGAGAAAGAAAGAGAAGAAAAATTGGTAACTGCTTGTTTTAGTAAGAGTTACTGCTAAAAGCTATTTTAATCTAACTTTAACACTTTCAACACAACAGTTGAAAACAATGGAGTGCCACCTACTTGACAGAACGAACTCGTGTGTAAGAGAGAGATTCAGAGCAACTAAGAGAGATTGGGGACAGAGACAGTGAAAAAAAGAGACAAAGGTGAGAGAAAGAACGAAAGAGAGAGAGACAGCAAGAGTGAGTGAGAAAAGGGGGGGGTAAAGTGAGAGACAAGGGGGACAGACAGCCTGAGAGAAAACAAGATAGATGAGGGTGGAAGGGAAGGAAGAAAGAGAGAATGGGACAAAGACAGAGTGAAAGAAAGAGATAAGACACAAGGGTGAGATAAAGAGAGAAAAAATGAGTGAGAGAGAGAGAGGGGGGTGGACTGAGGCAACATGAGAGAAGATAGATGAGGGACTGAAAGAGAGGGACAGAAAGAGCAAGAGAGAGAGAGAGACTAATAGAAAACAATTGAAACTGTTTTTAGCAAGAATTATACCATTTTAAATAAACTTTAACACTGGAGTGCTAACTACATAATAGAATGAGGTGAGTGTGTGTGTGTGTGTGGGAGAGAGAGAGAGTTGGAATGATCTCTGTTAAACATTACATGAGCTGTACATTGACCAGTTCATAGTTGGGTGATGACTTGCATATTACCCTGTAGTAGACTAGTCGTAAACTAACTGCTAGTACGTTTATCGGTTACTAACTTGTATAAGATGCAAGACTTCTGTCTGACTGTTTGACAAACACCAGAATCTATTAGTTTATCCATAAAGCTTATGCTGATTATTACAGGTCAGTGCAAAAGTTTACACCCAGAACTCTAACTCTAAGTTCTTGTGCTCCCTGTACTCCAAAGTATAAACGAGCTCTGACCCAAATGTTCAGGCTCTTTATTTGTAAAGGATGTCTCTATATATAATATTTAACTACATCTTTTTCCTATTTAAAGAAGGAACATCCATCACACTGAATTCTAAATATTAGAGATGGGGAGGGAAATAGATTCAGTGATGTATTATTATTTTTTTTGTGCAGTATTTCATGTTTCATGTATCGCCAACCTGACTGCAAAATAGATTTAAAAAATATTAATTTTAAATTTAAATTTATATATGTTTGCATTTGAGGTAGAAAATGTTTTAATTTCTTCATGATCCTACAGGTGGCGTGATCTAAACTGTTCACACATTGGCAGGCAGCGCAGCAGCAGGTACAAGCATCTTACAGTATTTGCTAAGTCTGTTTACAGTAAACAACGCACACACATATACTTGTATATACATACATTTGACCTTTAACACAATATTTTTTATTTATTTGATATTTCTATTAATTTCAGATGATTTCAGAGATCCAACCTACTAACCTTCCCCTCCATCTACCCATATGCGAAGAGTAAGATGAAGTAAAAACATTAAGAACTGTTAATTGTAGGTAATCGTCTCCCCTGCTGGGTCTTAGTGCGCATCTCTTACTGGTATAATCAACATCCGTGCATGCGTGTACTGTTTACTATAACACTGAGACCACGTGTCTGCGCGTAAAATATTTTATTTTGTGTCTGTGTGCCTGCGCGTCATTGGACACCGTGCCACAAACACACACACACAGACCCCTCGTACTTTCGCCTTCACAGACACACACGCTCTTTCTCTCTGCTCTACACAGAAACACTGCTCTGTCGCGATTCTTTTCTAAGATAAAGTGCAGGATAATTTGTTTTATTTTTACTTTACAGCAGTGATTCTGTTAGTGTGTCGCTCAATCGAGTGTCATTAAAGAGATTTCTTGTTTATTTTTCTGATAAAACAGTGTTTCCGTTGTGCGCGCGTGTGTGAAATGAGTGGAGGAACGGTAAATGTGTAAGACGAGAAGGGGGAGAGGGGGCGGGGCTCCTTACACACACACACACACACAGCGCCTGCACGCACAAACAGAAACACTTATCTGTCGGGATGTATTTTTACTTTTTTTTAAGGTAAAGTGCAGGTTAATTTGTTTAATTTTTACTTTATATTTTGTATTAATTATTTTTATATATTTATTTTTTTCGGCTATGGAATGAACAATTTGAGTTTCCATTATTTCTTATGGGAACATTTGATATGGTTTACGAGTCTTTTGGAATATGAGCCTGCTTCCGGGTAGCGAATTATGCTCGCAATCCAAGGTTCCACTGTCTGTTACAGCATCACCCGGGAATCGATCTCGCAATCTCCAGATGATAGGGAGAGCACTTTACCACTGCACCACTCGACTGCGCAACTGCGCCTTTTTGTCGCAGCGATAAATCAGGTCGTGGTCTCATCCCAACTACAGTTCAGCCAGATTCACTAATGAGACAATGTTTAGAGAAAGACATTTGGATAATGTGCACCCTGTTTTCTGTGAGCTACAATCAGTTCGTACATGTTATAGATGTGCATGTGTGCATCTGTATAAATGGTTTGACGCCTGGTATTGGGTACCGCGAATGACCGCTTGAGGTTCTGCATGGTCCACAAGGGCCACCAAAAAATTAAACGTTTAAATTTTTGCGTGGAAAGATTGGTAATGTAATCACTACGGCAAAAATGCAAAAACTCGCCATCAATTAGCCAAATTGCTTTGACTTCGCTTAGGGGAGATAGGGGTATAAGACTTACTTTATTGAACTTACAAACAAATCCGACTTACGAATGTGCTCCCGGAACAGAACTCATTCTGTGAGTTCATTCAGGAACTTACTGTGTCTTGTTTCTGTAAATGAGGTTTGTCTTTTTCATTTTGTCCCAAGAGTATGCAAACTTTAGCAATCAGCTCTAGTCAGGATGTATTTCACCTCGAGTGCTATGTTTCAAAAATGAATAAAACAGCCATTTTTCAGCATAAAAGAGAGATGAAGCTACTCATAGAAGTACTGACTTCAGGGGCTTCACTTCACAACCTCAGAATAACAATGAGCCCAGGGAACATAACCTTTAGGGAATATAAAAAGCTCTGAATCTACTGTGCGTCACTCAGAGTGTATGCATCCATATAGATCTGTACCCAAAAAGTATAAATTCATTATAGTTGAGACTACATCTGCTGACACAGACATTTTATTATGTTCATTTAAAGTGTTATTAAACTGCAATGGATCATTCTGTGAATGGTGTATGGAAAAAAAATGTGTTAATCTACCTCATAATGTACTTGTAGCTATGTGAGGAAGCTCGCACTGACAGCTTCCCCAGCGGCGTTCACCACGGCGGGAAACATCAAACCTACCGTGTGCAGGGTGGTCATCTACCTGCAGAGGGACATGTCGGGAGAGAGCTGCCTGCACCCGCTCCGGCCTCGGGCTAACCCCGTCCTCTCCATCTCTTCCACTGAATGTCCCAAGATTAAGACCTGCAGCCAGCGCGGCGTCACAGGGAGCAAATACGTCCGCCTGAACGTGGGAGGAGCACTCTACTATTCCACTGTGCAAGTGCTCACGCGACAGGACACGTTGTTCAAGTCCATGTTTAGCGGCAAGATGGAGGTCTTCACCGACAAGGAAGGTGAATGTCGTAGAATCATGAATTGACTGTTTACTGATCAGATTTTCACTGATACCGTGGATAGATTCAGTCACGTTTCTGTATTTTGTGTCCTCTCAGGATGGATTTTGATAGACCGTTGTGGAAAACACTTCGGTTCGATTCTCAGCTATTTGCGGGACGGAAGCGTAACTTTGCCCAAGAGCAAGCAGGGGGTCATGGAGCTTTTCACCGAGGCGAAGTATTATGAGATCCAGGGGCTGATGGACTTGTGCCAGCAGGAACTTCAGGTGAGGAGAGTGTGTAGAAGAGTATAAGGGCCGATTTGTACTTCTGTGTGCATCTTTGTTTTAGAAGTTACTGTGTGCAAAAAGGTCAGTTGAGTTCTTTACACCCCACTTGAGGATCATTTGTGAGAGTATCACACTAAAATGTCCTGTACACCTCCAAGATCTTCACCCGAAACGTTCATTTTCTTTATTTATGCTATTTTTGGACCCTCCGCCCAGATTTTCTCCCTAATTTAGTCGTGTCCAGTTCCTCCCCGTCACTAGGGGGCTCCCACATTAAGGCTACTTCTACCACTCAGTCAGGAGGCCCGAAGACGCCAGCTGACCACATCTTTTCGAACTGCTGGCTCACACACCATTGAGGGCGTCGTAACACACTCAGAGGACAGCGCTATCCGCTCCTTCCGCTTGCGTGAGCTCACAGACGCCCCTGATTGGCTGTAGA
>JAQQZS010000003.1:21529111-21545200 GCA_030068045.1 Platyallabes tihoni | reverse complement strand
AACTAATCGATAACGGCATTCGTTGACAACGAATTTCATTATCGATAATTATCGATTTTATCGATTAGTTGTTGCAGGCCTAATAATGTTAATTTCTTTTTGTTCTGGATTTTATTCATATTGTATGTGGTTAATGTATCTCACACATAGTACTATACTGTACCTTCTGCATAAAATTTAATTCTATAGCAATACCCAGACTGTTAACTCGATTCCCTTAGGCGCTACTATTTTCTACACAATACCCAATAAAATATGTGTTTGTAAATTGGTGTTTCCATTACATTGGGTACTCCTCCCTTTTTTCTGGCTATTCTTCATTGTCATGCTCTCAAACCCTAAAATCCCCGGTTTGTTATGCGACAGTCATTTTCTGCTCATCATAAGTCTATTACAGCCATTTAAACCCAGTCAGGGACCGAGGCTTTATCGTCTGCCATGGCTGCAGTCACCCGGTAGACAAGTAAAACATCTGGGATGCTTCGATATGTCTATAAAACATGTACGCATCAACTGACGGGCCCCCTTTATCCTCGAGCTGTAATAATCCATGAAAAATGACTTCATTAAAGCCATTGTTCCTGCTGTCAGCCGAGCCGGAGAATGTGATTTAGTGCTATATTGTTCATCCCGGTTCAATAAGAGGCTCTTCCAAGCTCGATCATTAAGCGTGCGTTACACTTATCTGTCTGCATTTTGTCACCCTGTTTAAACCTGTTGAACCATGCAGTCAGAGCTGTGTAATATAACAGCCACTCAAGTACCAAGTGCATGTTTAAAATATTTGAATAAATGCCCTAGCTTTTGGTGATAAGAGTTTCCCTACAATCATTGGAGTAATAGCAGTTTATGACATTCTCAAGTATTTTTATTAGCTTTGGTTCTCTTTTACCCTATCCACCAGGGGTAGTAGGAATAATCTGGAGACCTTCTTGTGAATATGTCAGAGCATTGGTGGCTCAGTGGTAAGTTTCTCTCCTGCCATGCGGAAGGCCTGGGTTCAGTTCCCACCCAATGCCCAAAATTCCAGCCACTTGATTCAGTCCTGGTCCCAAGCTTGGATAAAATGAGAGGGTTGCGCCAGGAACGGCATTCAGCGTAAAACCTGTGCCAAGTTGTTTGCAGATCCGCTGTGGCGACCCCTTGACGGGAGCCGAAAAACCTAACTGTGTCAGATCATGTACACCTGATGGAGCTATCTGCATAACAGCTTGTAATCACGATCAGAGCTTTGACCTCCAATGCTAGCGATACACTCCCATAATGTCTACTTTCTGGAGTTGGTGCAACCCAGGAATTGGTCTCCTTCTCCTGATCACCTCAGCATCACCTTCTCTGATTGTACGCATCCACTGTCTGTGAATAAGTGTTGCTCGTTGGGTAAATCTTCCTCATCATACAGTACTCTTTCAATAAGCTTAAGTGAAGTTGAACTGCTGGCTTGGGTTCAACTGAAGTTCCCAACTGCTTGCTGTCTGATTGACTGGTAAGCCTATGGGTAATTATCATTAGCATGATTGAGTAGGTGCTGTTAACTATAATGGTTCGATCGCTAAGCTGGACTCATTGATAAAACTCTCCCAATATGTGGCAGACATTATTATGCTCGCCCATTATATCCATCCAGGCCAGTAAGGTCTGTACTGGGTCTTGTTGAGGGTGCAAGGATTGTTGAAAACCCGCTGTAGCAGTAGTTCCCTTGGGCTACTAAGTGGATAATCAGCCTATGGCTGGATTTCAAATGTCACAGATGGAGATGTGTACTCATTTTATCAATAGGAGGAAAGGCTCTAGCTTGCTGGCAGATGCAATGCCTTTCGTTCATCCTTTACAATCTGGGGAGCAGTGTGTTGCTTGACTTGATCTCCTATATCTAAGAGAGGATTTGGAAGGCACGGATGGACTTTTTCATCATTACCAAGTCAATTCATTGCTCATTGAATTTCTCCCCAATGAAGGTAAAAAGCACACTGGTATTAGGATGCTGTAGCGCATAAACGGCCTCTTGCTGGATGTAATGCTGATTCTGCCCACATTACACACAATTGGCCGAGTTTACTTGGACTATTTATACCCTCAAGATGGCCACAAGGGCCTTCGTTTCCATTGCTGTTTTCAGGAGTGGTTAGAATACCTTGGCAACTTCGTCTCTGAACAGATCTGATATTCCAACAGAACACAGAGATTTTGGCATCTCCACACGGATCACATGTGCCTCCCTCAGAATAACTGCTGCAACCTAGCAATCTAGGAAATGCTCCTAAATTCCAGAGCCTTGCAGTTACCTGGCACTTCGATGGTCCAGGTTCGATTCCCGCATGGACTTTGCATGTTCTTCCTGTGCTTGGTGGGTCTCCTCCAGGTTCTCCGGTTTCCTCCAAGAGTCCAAAGACATGCAGATTAGGCTAATTGCATCCCAAATTGCCTGTAGTGTGTGAATGTGTGTGTGTCCTGCGATGTTTTGGCACCCCATCCAATACCTTGGCAGCTTCGTCTCTGAACAGATCTGATATTCCAACAGAAGACAGAGATTTGGCATCTCCACACAGATCACATGTGACTCCCTCAGAATAACTGCTGCAACTTAGCAATCTAGGAAATGCTCCTAAATTCCAGAGCCTTGCAGTTCGTAGCTCTTATGGGAATGATGACCAGATCTTATAAATTTCCCTATTCTCAAAATCTTAGAAGGGAGCATCCTTTTTGTGGATCATGAACGTGTTATGACATTTCTGAAACGTGTGAGGAGCCTCTAGTCATCATGATTCCACAAGAGCCTACTGTGTTCCTTAAGCCTTCTCCTTACGAGTCTATTTAAGAACTAAAGTGGGTGTCTTTTGAATACTGCATTTTTTTTTTTTTACTGGCACCCAGCAAAACCATGGAAGAACCACACGTTTTGACATCAAGCATGCCTTGCATGCATTTGTGGCCAGATGACTCTGGGCTAAATCAGACCTGTGTTTCCTGCCCATAGCCATATCACCCGATTGGTTATATCAGTCGTGTGGATGCGGTCGAAACCTCCGTCCTTGTTTTGTGTACCTACTACTACAAAGTAAAACTTGAGAGTGTGGCAAAAGATCGCATTGTAGACTCACTCATTTGTCGACTCTATACCGCTTTATCCTGTATACAGGGTCATGGAGGATCTGGAGCCCATCCCTATGGCATGAGGTGGGGTATATCTTGGATGGGTGGCCAATCCATCACAACACACACACTGCACACACTCATTCACACACTATTGGCAATTTGGGGACACCAATGAGCCTAATCTGTACGTCTTTGGACTGTTGAGGAAACCAGAGGACCCGGAGGAAACCCTGATTATAGACATTCTGTAAAATGAAACAATATTTAAAGTTATTCCAAATTTAGTCCTATTTTTTCGGATCTGATGTAACTGCTGAACTGGTTACAGCCAGAATGCGGACTAAGGTATAATATATTTCTTGCCTGTCGCCCCCAGCCGCAGCTCCCACTCCAGTCACGCTCACTTGCACAGTCCAGGCAGACACCCACATCCCACCCTATTACAATGCTGTAATTACTTTCTCTTCTTCAAGCCTAAAACTTCCAGGAAGAAACTGTGATTAATTAGAGTGCCTGGCACTCTTCTGACAGTCGAAATAGACCAGAAAGATCCATTTACATTTGTCGCAGCTCCCTCCATTCCCAGGGGAACTTATCAATTAAACACTGTCTAATTATAATCACATGCTGTTTTACTATCAGGACTAATTAGCAACTCTTAATTTCTTTGGGCACAGACGTCAGGTGGACACCATCACCTGCGCATTTGGACAGCATAACTGTGATATGTGTTTTTTCATTGTTTTTGTTTCATGTTTCATGCAGGTGAAGCAGATTATGGAGGAGGCAGTCACCAAGAAATTCGTCCACGAAGACAGCAGCCATGTCATCGCTCTGTGCAGTGAGTATAAAGCGAGACATCTTCGATATCTCCTTTATGAACTTCTCGGCTAGATATTAACACGGTTGTTGAGAAGCTCTCTGGGAGCTGATATCACTGTGACTCATCATGAAGGAAGCGATTTTTGATGTCATCCGGATTAACCGCGCGCAGGTTTATGAACCAGGGCTTGAACCAGGAGTCATTAGGGACAGCAGTGTGCTGAGAGAAGGCAGCTGACTGGAAGTGACATGGTGGTCCTGGAGCTTTGGAAAGGAGCCAGAAGCGTACGCCGTTGTGGACGGGGAATAAAAATGTGTGACTCACCTCTCTCTCTCGCTCTGATGACGTGGAGGCAGGTGGATGCAAGCAGTACTACAGTATATCAGTCATCACTCACTGTATATGTGGCACTGATTCACTGTTAAGCAGGTCTGTACAAAATGTGCCGTGATCTAGCGTGACTGCCACAGTGTCAATAGAAGATATTACTTTCTGCAGTCTTATTATTATTATAAATTAATTCATCTTCTATACCACTTATCCTGTATACAGGGTCGCGGAGAGCCTAGAGACTAGGAGTCTCCCAGGAGACTAGGGGGCACAAGGCGGGGTACAGGGTCTGGACAGGATGCCAATCCATTGCGGGGCATCCACATACACTCCCTATGCGGGCAATTTGGGAACGCCAATTAGCCAAATCTGCATGTCTTTGGACTGTCGGACGAAACCAGAGTACCCGGAGGAAACCCACCAAGCACAGGGAGAACATGCAAAATCCATGCACACAGACCCGACTGGGAATCAAACCCGTACCCTTGAGGGACATAGCGACAGTGCAAACCACACAACACTGTGTTATGTATTGTTATTATTATTATTATTATTGTTGTTGTTGTTGTTGTTGTTGTTATTAGTAGTAGTTGTTGTTTTTGATGTTGTTAGTAGTGTTTCATGGTTATGCTTTACTCACATATACTGTACCTTCAATGTTTACTAAAATATTAAGACTTTGTCATCCACCATTTTAGAAATAACCTGTTTATAACATCTGACTCAAAAATCTGATCTGTGCAAAAAAAATAGTGTCTCATTTTTTCCCCCTCTCTTTCATACACTGTCATCTACAGTCCTGTGGTTAGACTTCCCTCCTCTCCCAGAAGTTCTGGGAGTTTCCCATGTATTGTTTGTGGCTCCCTGGTGACCACAAATCATATACATTATTCCAGAAGTTGGTTTATTTATTTATTTAAGAGCAAGCAAGTGTGTGTGTGTGTGTGTGAGAGAGAGAGAGAGAGAGACACACACACACACACACACACACACACACACACACACACACTGATTTGTTTCACTTTGTGCTAAGTAAGCCAATCATTTTTCTTTTATTCTGCTTGCTTTACATTCAACTTCTCTCCCTCTCTCCCTCTTTCTCTCCATCAATTCAGTTGAGTTTCATGCAGCGCCATGGCCGAGTCGGCAAAAAAAAAGAAAAGAAAAGTGAAAATACATAATGCACTTCACCCCAGAGTGTAGAGAGTAGTTTTGCTTGCTGCACTGTTTGAGACAGCGCTTTTTCTGTCGCCCATAGTGGGTTTAATGGTTGTAAAAGTCAGTTTGGAGTATAACAGGCTCATTCGTTTATTACTGTTTGATAGCTGACATTATTTAAACTGACTGGCCTTCAGCAGAAACCCGAGTTTCACAGGAAGTTTCAACTCACAATAGCTGAGGTGTGCTTTATATCTTTTAACGTTGGGCAAAGCCTGCAATTCCAGGGATATAAGAACTCCGAACACTTTTTTTTCCGACTAGCTTAAGTACCTACCGTTGACGGGAAGAGAGTTTGTAGAAAAATTTAAAAGTTTAAAGCTAAAAATAAGCTGATCTGCTTTAATGTAATCAGTGATATTATTGGTTCAAGTTGAAGCTCACGTACATGTCTGTCTGTCTTTCTGCCTAACTTATTAATACAAAGAAATAAAATGTTGTTTATTTCTCAGATTTTCTCAAAATGTATCTGAATGGTTGAGAAGTGCAAAACAAATAAACAAAACTGGAAACAAAATAACAAAACCCAAAAACAAAATAACAAAACCTAAAACTAATTAACAAAACCTAAAACAAAATAACAAAACCCAAAAACAAAATAACAAAACTGGAAACAAAATAACAAAACTGGAAACAAAATAACAAAACCCAAAAACAAAATAACAAAACCCAAAAACAAAATAACAAAACCCAAAAACAAAATAACAAATCCAAAACTAATTAACAAAACCCCAAAAACAAAATAACAAACCCGAAAAACAAAATAACAAAACCCAAAAACAAAATAACAAAACCCCAAAAACAAAATAACAAAACCCAAAAACAAAATAACAAAACCCAAAAACAAAATAACAAATCCAAAACTAATTAACAAAACCCCAAAACAAAATAGAAAAAAACCCAAAAACAAAATAACAAAACCAAAGATAAATTAACAAATTAGTTTTGTGTTTTGTTAATTAGTTTTGGGTTTTGTTAATTTGTTCTTGAATTTATTTTGTTTTGGGTTTTTGTTGGCCACCGTAAAATACACTTCCATCACAGATGGGAAATCGAAAAAGATTAGATCGGATGAAGGTTAAGTTTTATCTTAAAACGACTTCAATGCGTTAAAATTCACTTATACCATTTCGATGGTAAAAATATGAACTAATCCCAGTACAAATATTCAGTTTAGCTTTTCTAATGAATATCTATTGGTGCAGTGTTTGTTTACATTGAGGAAGTAGCGCATTAGTAGATTATTTTAAAGTAGATTATTCAATCCGGCTCATAACTGTTCATAACATTGCTTTTACTCAACATTTTGATTTCACAGGTTAAACTTTTGGCAGATATCTAAGTGCTGCCAAAGTTTTATTAAATTCTGTCCAGCAGGTTTTGCGTGATCCTGTGACATAATCTGTCTGGACAGACATACAGACAGACATACAGACAGAATCCTTTTTTGCAGAGACTTGTTTCAGACCTCAAATGTATGAGACGTAAAGAGATCATTGAAATAGTGAGTTCTGACCGATGTACAGACAAAACCTTTTTTTATTTATAGAGATAAAGCCAATGTTGAGGCTCTAACACGTATTCTGTAGTTAGACTGCTAATGGGACAGTTGTCTAGACTAGTTATAGTCTGAGAAAGTGGTCTAGCCCTAGTTAGCTGAAATATTCCAAACCCTGTAATGGTGGATCGCACACATTAACACCATTAGTGCTGACTTAAAATGAATTATCGATTCTTTTTTTTTTATGCTCCTGTATGCTAATCCTCGCCAATATCATTTCATGCTAGCATGCGCCAGCTTTCTTGCTAGAGCTAGCTAAGATTGCATTTAATTTTCAAGCATGTTACAGTCGTCAGTGTGCCCAGTACAGCAGAAATCATCAAACTCTTTAATCTCTTTGTTTTTTTTAGGATTGAATAGCAGTTTTGTTTCATTATGTCCACACCAGCTTCTTCACCACATGTTTGCTGTCTCTACATTGAATCATTACCATAAACAATTTCCTTTTATTCACAGGAATATCATTGAATTGGGGCGACACGGTGGCGTAGTGGTTAGCACCGTCACCAGGCACCTCCATGGTCCAGGTTCGATTCCCACATGGACTTTGCATGTTCTCCCCGTGCTTGGTGTGTCCCTCCGGGTTCTCCGGTTTCCTCCAAGAGTCCAAAGACATTCAGATTGCATCTCAGATTGCCTGTAGTGTGTGAAAGAGTGTGTGTCCTGCGATGTATTGGCACCCCATCATTCAATTCATGAAGTTACATTATGAATAATCAAATACATACATGCTTTAAGCTCATCGTTTTATCTTAACTACAACTTCTCAACGTAGCAGGTGTAAAATAGGCATGTACGAAAAGAAGTAATGTAATATAAGCCAAACATTTTGCCCGGTATTGTACATCTTGTCCATCTGAGGCAGAAGATGGAGCCATATATACGCAGTGGAAAGTGTGTGTGTGTGTGTGTGTGTGTGTGTGTGTACGCGTCGTGTACCTTGTTTTTTAGATGCAGGAGAGAGTCGTGACAGCGAGGATGTGCTGGGTGAGAAGCTTGCGCTCAGACAATGGGGGGGACTCTGGGAGTACTGCCAGCTACAGTGGGAACGGATGAAACACACAGCAGCTCTCTGTTAGTATACATCAGAGGCACACAACAAGGATTCCCCCGCACACAGCCTGCGTCCTCCACAGAGGAATCACGCAGATGACCCAACCCACACAGACACACTTCCTCAACAAATTATATTTGGAAATGCTGTGATCTTTCGGAACGCAGCTGATGAAAGGCAGACTTGAAGCAGCAACACATAATGTTGCCTTTCAGGATGAAAGAGGAAAAGGGCGTTTGTGCAAAAGTCGAATCCGAGCTTGACCTAGAAGTACAGTATGTCTGTGAGGATGCAACTTTTCCAGTCTTTGTTTTTTTTCTGCTCAATTTTTTGGCCGAGCAAAACAAGAGACTCGCACAACATCCAGATGGCTTCTGTGTGAAGATCCAGGACACATGTCACCGTTTTCCAAACTGATCATCTGCGTCCTGATCATGCGTTGGATGTGTGCGGTTAGAGGTGGTGATATGTCCCTCCGTTATATTCCCCCCCCCCCTTCTCGAGAGAGAGAGAGTACACACTGTACCGCTACCTCCATGACACCGATCCATTAGCTACTTAACAGGAACCTGGTAATAGCAGCTCTCTTTATACCGTCACAGCGGCTGCTTGTTTGTGGATCTCGTGTTTACACTTTAAGAAAATTTTTTTAACGAGTGGACTTAAAGGTTTCATGTTTTACTATTTTCTGAACATGTGATTTAAAGATGGCCAGCATGTTTGTTAGGAGCTGAAATACCCCTTAGATACTGCAATTAATTATAAGTCAGATTCCCTTTATTTCACAGCCCTACTCCACCAGAGCCGGGCACCAAGCTGGCCGAGGGTATCTTCTTATATGATGTCACATAAGGGGGGAAAAAAAGTTTTTTTTTTTTTTTTTGGTTTGTTTTTACACACACACACACACATACAACCCATCTGGCGAACATCTAGAAGTGAATCAAATGTGAATTTTGCATAACAGGTCCCTAATCTGATGTGAATTCCAAAACTTGTCAATACATGTTTGGTCAAATCCATCAGTTTTGTCAAAACACATGCGTTAATGATGGACAAAAAACCCGTGAAAAATATGACCCTTTTTACAAATTGATTACATTGAGTTATTGTTATAAATTTAAATGCATTACATTTAAGTATTAACTTATTTGCAGTATAAGCAGTAGAGAAGGGATGAAACTGACTCCAAAAAATCTTTTACATTTATAATAGAGATGAACCAGTCGATTGACCAGTGACCAGAATTGGCTGGTTTTCAGCTTGATTGGCCGTGACCCGCGATCGCACGATCAGCCTCAATTATAATCGATTCTGTACCGAGAGCAGAAGCTTCCGAGTGGCGCGACAGAGATGCATTTTTATCATTTTTATTACACTGGATGCAGTGCCGGTCCCAAGCTCCGATAAAATGGGAGGGTTGTGTCTGAAAAAAACTGTACCAAGTTGTTGGACAGTTTGAATGGTTCGCTATGGCGAAAGACCAACTACAACGGCAACAATTTAACGAATATCTCAATCTCGGCGCATTAGGTAAAGAACTCAAGAAGCTGTGTCATGCCGTTACCTTTTCCTGAATTTTCACTGTTGTTTACTGATTACTGAGACCATATGCAGTTTCTCAGATTTATAACAAATAAGTCTTTAGAGTGTAAGCACGTTCAGAGGTCAGGACAAATTAGCGGGAGTGCAATGATCATTTCAATATTTAAAACAGCTCTAAAAAGGCTCCACTTCTTTGTGTCCTTTCATTTGGGGAGTATTAATAAGTAATATTGAACTAATGAGCTAAATCCCAGTTGACGGTACTTGTTTGGTTGTGCAAAACAAATGAACATTTACAACTCGAAATCTCCTGATAGTTGTCGTAAACTTGCAATTCAGTAAATCGTTTCCAGCTTTTTTATCTTGGATTTTGCGCAAATTTTCTATTAGACCCTTGATGGAAATATGGAAAGATATCATGACAACCTGTTGCAGGCGGACAACAAGGACATTCTGGTGTATATCATCCAGATTCCTCTCTAGAGGCTAATTCAAACAGTGGTATAGATAAATAACTAATGGTGCTTTTACGGTCTTGTGTGACATTTGTAATAAGAAGCACTCAGGGTTTGAGTAAAGCTTGCCAGATTGCACGCTGAACATCTGCAACACTGTGGTAATTAGGTAGTAATGACTGAATGAATAGAGATATGAGTCACTTGTGTTTATCTAGTATTGCCACTGCAGATTCTCACAAGGCAACAAAGATTGAACATGCAATTAAAAGTGCAGACACCGAGACAATAAACATTTCATTGCAAGCACACATGGGTTGTAGATGGCGAACCTGCTCCTGCTTTATTCACCAAACAGCGATATTGGGCGCCATGATCGTTCAAAACATTTCAGGCTTCCATAGAGAAGAGAACTGCCGCAGGTTTTTGGCCTGAATCAAGGTTGAAAGCCATGTTCCATGATTGTTTGCTTTTCTTGATGCACTTTAGTATCAAGGCCTAGATTCTTTGTAGACTCCGATGGTTTAAATTAAACTTGCTCGTGCAGTGTGATCTTGAAGGAGAATGCAAACCCAGCACTCTTGCAGAAGATACAAGGGAGCATCAGCAATGAAGAAGAATTGTTAAAAAGAATTAGGGAGAGGTGATATCTACTAGTAGGGCAGGGGTGGCTTGGTGGTTAAGGTGTTGGACTACTGACCAGGAGGTCAGCGGTTCGAACCCCGACACTGCCCGATTGCCACTGTTGGACCCTTGAGCAAGGTCCTTCACCACAAGTGCTCAGGGCGTCGAGCTGGCAACACGACCCTGTAAATAACTTTCAGAAATACAGTAGGATTTTAACTTAGTGGAGGTTTTGAAGAAAAACAGCACTTCTTTTGCACCTGGAAGGTCTGAAAATACATCCCAGAGGCATCCCGGCTTAGGAATGTCATCACATAATTTCAGACACAGATTTCTGCCATATTGTTGAATGATCAAAAAGTCCCTCTTCAAATACTAACACAGTTGATTCATTCATATTCATTCATATTTATACAGCCCCCCTGGAGTGACGCAGCGGGAACAAGCACCCCCCCCCACCCCTAGGTGTAGGCGTGATGGAGGAGTGCCCTAATGTAAAACACTGGTGTTACCGTTATCCCTCCCATATTTCTTCAAAACCCTTACTTTTTTATAGCAAGCTTAGTTCAGTGAATTAATGAGACAAGCAAGAACAGCAAACTTCATTTGAGCATCTCTTCCATCTGTTGAAATGTAGTGAAACAAGCTGTGGGTTGATGAAATGTCTAATTATTTACTCCAAACCCCACTTTGGCAGGCATCATTACATTTGAAAAAGAATCTCGTTGTGGAACTAATTTAGAATTACAAGCTGGGAAAGTCACTAAAGGCCTGGGAAAGGGCTAAGGTATTCCACCGCTTACTTCGTCTCCATGACAACGTAGTGTCCCTCTCAGCACACACTTGGCCATGTCAGAAGCTGTTACGTGCAAATACATTCTCACACACACGCACACACGCACACATGCACATATGCACACACACACACATGCACACACACATACACAAACACAGGCAATCTATTTTCTCTATTAGGGGTCTTGATTAGGGTTATTTCAGGATTTCCGGAGGCTTTGTGGCTGGGTTTGGTGATGACAGTGGGTGGCGTTTGTGAGTTTTGGCATGTCTGACAGACCGCCTCTGAACTCTAACAGATTTGGGCAGAGAGGAGCGTTTCGAGATATCACACTGTGCATGTCGGCTCTCCTGCAGCGTGACTCAAACACCCAGTCGATAAAGCCGAGTCGGATCTGGTGGTAAGGACCATGAGAAACACACGCAGGCTCCTTGTTCTCTCTGATTTAAGCTACAGGAGATACACTCTGGGGGGTCATTGTGACATATCTGCAACACTCTCTGAAGCCATTTTTAACATGCTCTCTTATTGTAGAGATGGCTGCTCGTCTACTTTAACATAAGGATTCTAACAGCGTTGAGTCGGAAAAGGGTTAAACGCGAACACGGGCTGCAAATTGCAGGAGACTGACACCGCAATTGATTATGACCTTCTACATTTATTACCTGGTGAGAACAAGCTCTCGAGGGCTTGAGTGCTGAATTTAAACTTCAATGATGTGACAACAGGTGAGTTGATGAAGAAGGATAAACAGAAGGAATTTGATGCGACTCAGAAACAAATCAGCTGTTGTTCATCCGTGCTTACTATAGAGAGTGGTGCAGATGGAATGCATCATTTCTAAGGATATCACCAGGAGACTGAGGTTATGGTTTAACCAGAAAAAAAGATGCAGATGATTAATATATTTCAAGTAGCTGAAATGTCCTAGTTGGTTGAAGTGTCCTAGTTTGAACAGTGAAACATTCTAGTCCAGTGGGATTTCAATTCATTGCCATGCTCACACATATTTGCACTCTGATTTTCACCTTCTACCCAAAGCTACAATGACATTGTATCCAAATACATATACTTCAACATGGAGTCGGCCCCCCTTTTGCAGCTATAATCGCTTCCACTCTTCTTGGAAGGCTGTCCACAAGATTTTGGAGTGTTTTTGTGTGAATTCGTGCCCATTTATTCTGTAGAGCATTTATGAGGTCAGGCCGACTGATGATGGACGAGAAGACTTGGCTTGCAGTCTCCGTTCCAGTTCGTCCCAAAGGTGCTCGATGGTGTTGAAGTCAGGGCTCTGTGTTAGGGCCAATCAAGTTCTTCATCAAATCATGTCTTTGTGCCCCAGAGCACAAAGCAAGGACTATAGTCATTTTGGAAAAGGAATAGAAAAGGATCTTCCCCAAACTGTTGCCACAAAGTTGCCACAGAAGCATAACATTGTCCAAGATTTTTTGGAATTCTGAAGCATGAAGATTGCCTGATTGAAACACCCGAATTCAATAATTAACTGGTTTGTCCATATAGTGCAAGTTCAAATTTATCAAAGCCTCGATCCAAGCCATTTCCACATGTTTGGGTCATTAAAGGAGTTCCTGGGAGGCCAAAAGCTGGCTCTGGTGTGCTGAGCAAACCTTCTTTCTTGATGGTAGTGAACCTCTGGGATAAGTGCATTATTGTAGCAGGGGATTATATAGAGAAATAAAGGTAGATTTTAGTCTCATAACTGTGTTCTGTTTTTCTGCACAATTAAAAGTAATTTTATCATCACACTCGATGTGTTGCATCTTTTGTCTTGTATTACTGATCATTATTTAATCAGATTTAATATTTACATTTACAGCATATTGTTAGCTAGTTTAACAGGTCCGGGTCTAAGAATACCATTGAGTGAAGAAATCCTGTTTTAAATGTTCACCCTATTGTCTGGAGATCAGACATCCTTTTCCGTGAGTCAGGCGCGATTGAATATTCTTTCTGGGTCGGAACGATGGCGTATTCTCTTTTCCTCGTCAATCAGATCAACACCATGTAATCACAGGTGTCTGTGAGCCCAGTCATGTTAAAGAGGGCAGGTCGTACTTTACTCCCAGTGTGCTCCTCTCCTTGTTAGTGGAGTTTTTGGGTGGAAACTGGAAGACCGGGAGATTTTTAAAAAAAATAAATGAAGGAAGCTGTAATTCAAGTAGAGGTAGAAAGACAGAAAGGAGCTGTGAACATTGCACCTGTTGGACTGGTGTATGTGTTGTGTTATGTTGGCTGGAGTATGAATATGTAGACTTTTAATTACTCGACTTTCCTGTTTAACATGAGCACTCAGCTTGCACAAAGCAAACAAAGATAGAATGCCAAATGAACATCTCATAACCAGATAGTTTTCACTAGCTCCTATCTCACTCGGTTTAACCGACAAGAAGAAGCTCATCCAGCCTCGATTGTTCTTCCAACGTTCTTCCAACATTTTAGTAGTTTTTTTTATTTTCTCTTGTTTAGTCACACTGTAAACTCAGATGCTCCCAGCCGGAGCCCATCGACCACGAGTCAAGGTGTTCATTGGACGTCCGTGTTCTTTATAATCCCTTTCCCAGGGAAGCTATTCCACAGGGTCCTGCTTGATTAGAGAAGGCTGAATTGAGAGTTGAGCACAGGGTGGAATGAAATGTACATCATTTTTTATCGTAAGGATGAATGAATTGTACAGATGTGGCAAACAGAAGCTTGTAAGGGTAAGAGAGCAAGGAGATTTATCGGTTTAATATGTTTAATATTTCCTTTTCCCTATAATATGTTTATTTCAAAAACAACATTTAGTCATGTTTATGTTGCCTTTAGTAAGGTGTAAAGGTGTTTTTTTTTTTATTATTTATTTATTTTTTTTAAACCTTGTGGTGTCCTTGGATTAGAATTATAAATTAGAATTAACAATTGTAAGATCACCTAAATAATAATAAAAAAAACATGTATCGATTGTGAATAAAAAATGACCATCTATATAAATAAAATAAAAACAGGTTTTGTCTGTACATTGGTCAGAACTCACTTTTTCAGTGATATTTTTACATTTCATACGTTGGAGGTTTTAGGTATTTGCCTGAGATTTAACCTGCACCATGAATGAAATCAAAATATTGAGTATAAGTGAGGTTATGAACAGTTTTGTGCCGGATTAGAAACCGTAGGTTTTGACAGCATACTGCGCATGAATCAAACTGTGGGTGCGTCTCAAATCGACCGCTGGACAGAATTTATTAAATCTTAATAAGTTAGACAAAGAGTTTTCCTGTACAGAAGGACAGACAGACATGTACGTGGGCTTCAACCTGAAACAATAATATCACTGATTACATTAAAGCTTATTTTTAGCTTTAACTTTTTAATCTATTTCTACAAACTCTTTATCCATCACCGATAGGTACTAACGCTAGTATATTATATTGCAGCTTCTACCAATAGGGTATCTCCATGAGCAATATTCAAAAGTACATTCTTCATCCCTGAGAAAGAAATTCTGTATCATAATTATTGATCTGTTTACGCCTAACCATAAAACCACAGTTTCATAGTGCTAGCTGTCAAGGCTACCAAAGTTAGATTAGTTTTCTACTTTTCTCTCTTTTACATATACTGCTCTGATGGCGGCCCAGTATATTTGCTCACCGTTTAGTAAATGCAGCGGATGCCAGCTGTCAAGAAAAAAAGAAAGAAATAAAATTCACTTTCATCATATTGCCTAGGATTTGCTGAGAAAAAGATACGTCACTCTATATTGCACAATCCTGACCCTATATTTCCTTTACACACACAGTGGTACCTTCGTAAAGAGAAAAATCTATATGTTGACGATATGATTAATTAAATCAAATTCAAATCAAATTTAATTTGTCACATACACAGTCATACACAGTACGATATGCAGTGAAATGCTTATACGATCACTCGTGACCTTAAAATCTAAACTATCAATAGAAATAAAAATAAATTACGGAATGGAATAAAGAATAAAATTTAAAAACCTTCTTTTTAGAATATAGAAAAATTGCAGAGAAAAGAACAAAGTATAAAATATGGGATATAAATAATATTTTTTTAATAACTAGCTGTACAAAATATACACAATAATGGCTGTACAAATATGCAAAATATGGAAAATGTGCAAAATGAAATTGATATAAATGTCCAGAAATGTCCAGGGTGAGTGCAAATGGGCATGCATGTACAAATGTATAATGTCCATAAATGGACTATAATTGTCAGGTTTGAGAAATATCCATAAAGTGCAGTGTGCAGAAGGATGTTTTTTTTTTTGTCTTGCACAACGTTCGCAGACCAAGCTACTCACAATCCAAGGTTCCACTTGCAACCTGGACACTAAAAGAAAAAAGGATATTTGCATTGATGAGTGTCCAATACCCTGAGAATATTGCTTAATACAGAGTGTGAGTGGACAAATTACAATTAAAATGCAATTAAAATACACCCACAACAGAGTAGCGAGGACCGAGTTACTCACAATCCAAGGTTCCACCTTTTTGTGTTAAAAGTCATCATGTATTTGTTGTTGGTTGTATGCAGTAGACCACTTTTGTGTGGCAG
>JAQQZS010000003.1:21495772-21508138 GCA_030068045.1 Platyallabes tihoni | reverse complement strand
GCTATCCGCTCCTTCCGCTTGCGTGAGCTCACAGACACCCCTGATTGGCTGTAGAGCCGTGATTAATGTGGGAGCACTAAGTACGTCTCATCCCTCCCCGCTGAGAGAGCTCGGGCCAATCAGCTCTCTCTAGACCTCCGGCTGCGAGAGGTTACAGCATCATCCGGGAATCGAACTCGCGATCTCCAGATGATAGAGCGAGCACTTTACCACTGCGCCACTCAGTGGCCCCTCTTTTTTTTAAATGTTAATAAAAAAAAAAGTTCTACAGCCAGAGTGTGGACATTATTGACTCACCCTTGTACGTGCTATGACATGAGGAACTATATATTTCCATGTTCTATCAAAGCTTTCTGTGATTGCCCAATTCTGCTATTTCACACTGATGCTTTTACATTAACATTTTCAAATTCAAATTCAATTTTTATTTGGTACATACACAGTCATACACAGTGAAATTTACATTAATATGTGCCTCACCTCACACCGAGTGCATTTAGGCACAAACTGGAGTTCAATATAAATAAATGAACTATTTATTAATAGGATTAATACTGTATTCTGTATTTTGTGGTGACATAAATAAAGGTTTGCCTTAATATATAAAACACATTTACATACAGGGGTAGATCAGTGTGTTGGACCTACTGATCAGAGGATCTCAAGGTCAAACCGAGGTCAAATCCAAAACACCGCCACTGTTGGACCCCTGAGCAAGGCCTTTAACCCTCAACTGTGTAATGAGATCAAACATGTAAGTCATTCTGGATATAAGGGTGTCTGCCAAATGCAGTAAATGTAAGATATATGACATAGTTTATGGCTAATAGGCGGTGTGATGCGTCTAAATCGATTTGGCCGGTTCACTGGTTAGCTATACTCAATCATCAACAGTGTCAACACCACCATCTGCTCCAGATTTGACACGTGTGCTCAGGAAATCCTGGAGCGAAATGCAATATGTTATCCAAAGCAGGTACTGAACCCCCATAATGCATTTCAACGTCCTGACACATTGTTAGATCCGATTAGTAGACCTGATGACGCTCAACTTGGACTTGAGGGTAAGTGATGAGTAAAACTGGTGTGTGTTTGCGTATGTGTGTGTGCTGTGTGTGTGTGTAGCGTGCTTTCGGTGTGGAGGGTGCTAAACTGTGTTTTCTTATTGCCCGAGCAGTCACTATAAACTACCACCACACCACGGGCAGTCGCGCGCCCTCTCTGGACGACGATGAGGAGGAGGAAGATAGACTTCACGCAATGATCTCAATGATCTGCTCGCGGAACCTCACAGACCCTAATGTCATGAAAGGTTTTTATCACGAGCGCCACCCAATCCCCCCACCCCCCACCCCACCCCACCTCACCCGACTCACTCTATCCTACTCTTTCTCCATCACTCGCTTATGGCATGACTTTTTTTTTTAACTTGCTTCCGGGTGCTTGCCTGATTGCTCCGCCCCCCGAACCCCATCCTCATCCCCAACCCCATCCCCCTGAAGTCCTAGTCCAACAGTGCAGGTGCAGGTTAACATGTGTATCAGACCATTTGGCTTTTGCACTAGTACGTTCAAGTACATCGTGCGGACATGTGTGTGATTAGCCAAGCCTGTAACCATGGTAACATCAACATGAAAAACAAAAAGCGAGGTCAAATAACCAGACCTGGGTCGCTCCAAAGCTGTTCACAACACACACAAAGAGATGATGATGATGTAAATGGAGATCCTTTTTTTTTTTACACAGCTTAATATAGTCACTATCCTTTTTTTTTTTTTTTTTTTTTAAACAATTTATGCAGTATATTAGCCCTGATTTATATTCGACACGTGGCAAACTCAGCAGAATGAATGATGACATGCAAGCCTTGGTGTATATGAGTGTATGAGTGTATGGGAGGGAGAGAGAGTGAGACGAGTGCCGTTTCCCCTCCTCTCTCACACCCCCGCCCCCTGTCTGTCGTCACTTTTTCCCTTGCACTCATCTGTTGCTGGGGGTTACCTTCAGTAAACGGTCTCGCTGGCATTAGTCCTGTCGTCACATGGCCACAGGGACATACTTATTATTGCACAATATAGACAAAATGAGCATATCGTTCATTAAATTGTTACATGGTATGATATCATTATATGCGATATTTAAACTAAACCGGTGACATTTATAATGGTGTGTAAATATGTAAAATTTAAAAAACCATTGCTGCTCATGGAGGCTTCCAGGCCTACAGTACTGTATATTGTGATACTAATTAACAACTGGTACATCGTGCAGCCCTACATACAGTACACTCCATCACTGGGTTTTTTTTTTTTTTTTTTTTTTTGCATCACACACAAGTATATTAAAGGGCTGTGCTGCCTTGCAAGAAGAATCCATCAGAATCCATCAGTGTATCATGATCGAGAGAAAAGCATTTCAATACAACAAGAGAGAAATGAACAATATAGCAGCTAGGTTCTGACAAACCGCAAAGTTGAAGGAACTTCAAGAAGGTGGTCACAGTCTACTTCATGTTTGGTTTAATGTCACTGAGCAGTGCAGAAGGTGTTTTGGTATTCGGTCCATCCGGCACATCGGCCGACTGATACCCCCCAACCCACCTTGGAGGAGGCAGTTTCTTAAGGGGCCGGGTTGCCAGTTCGACGCCCTATCTGTCATTCACACAATTTGGGAACACAGATTAGCCATGTCTTTGGACTGTGTGAGAACACCGAAGTACTCGGAGGAAACCCATCACTCACAGGGAGAACTCACAAACCCGAACCCCGACCCTGGTGGTGTAAGGTGACAAACATCAAAACAACAAAGGAAACATCAAAAAAGAACAAAGGATTCTCTAATTCTATCATTCAATTCTAATTCACCTGAACGCTTCGTGGTGATCATGATTGCTGGTGCCATATGCAGTCATATCCATTAATATTTGGACATTAACAAAGACCTTGTTATTTGACCTGTCTATCAGAGCACACTGGAGTCGAAATAAAATAATGAAAGTGCCGATTTTCTGCCTTAATTTGAGGGTGAGCTTGGGAACAACTAAAGACCATGGAAAACATCAAGAACACCCTCCAGGAGATAGGCGTGTCTGGGTCAAAGTCCACAAGCACAAAAAAAATTCACCAGAGGTGAATGCTCACTGAATTTACTAATCATATGATATCATCTATGATATGATTGCTGAGAAATGCTCTACAATGAATTCCAGAGGTCCTTATCTTCAGCTAAGTGCTTCAAAACTAATTGGACTGTGCAAGTGGACAATGACCCAAAGAAGGGGAATTTTCTGCACTGGCAAGAGTCTGTCCCCTGACCTGAATCCAACTGAGCATGAATTTTGCTGCTGAAGGCAAAACACTCCACAAACAAGACTGAAGACTGAAGACTGCTCATCTGATCTGAATGTAAATATCCAACAATCAAAGCAACGTAAAGTACATACCGTCTGGAAGACAATATGCATATTGGAGTCCAGACCCTATTCCAGAGCGAGGTGTGCATCGGGATAAGATGGGAAGCCCATAAAGCGAAGCACCAATCATGCATAGTGGCCACTGTACAAATCTCTGGAGGCAGGGTTATGATCTGGGGTTGCTGCAGTTGGTCAGATCTAGACTCAGCAACGATATGTGGCAATAAAATGAAGTCAGCTGACGACCTGAGTGTACTGAATTAGCATTTTTTTTCTTTCCTGATGACACAGGCCTATTCCAGGACTCGAATTGTTTAGGACCAATCTGATAACTATGATTTATATACATTTCCTCGCACTTTTCAAACTCAAGGTGACCTGGACCCTATCCCAGGAGGGGGTGCTAATCCATCACAGGGCACACTCACACAGATTCACACACTGTGGACAATTTGGGAACACCAATTAATCTGTATCTCTACTTGGAGGAAGAGTACTTGGGGGAAACCCCGCCAAGTATGGGGAGAACATGCAAACTCCATGCACGCAGACCACGAGGCAGGAATCGAACCCGGACCCTGGAGGTGCAAGGAGATAGTGCTAACCGTTATGTCACCGTGCCACCACTTTTTTAAAACTCATTTTTAAAAAATTTGTAGAGCTACTTTGTGACAATAACCTTTGTTAAGAGCTGTATATACATAAAACTGGATTAAATTGAATTGGATCTTCACACATATCAGAGTGTGACACTCTTGATGCTGATTTCTTTGTTTGTTCCTTACATGGTAGCAGTGAGTTTCTATAGAAATGCACACATATGCATATCTCGGGGTTGGTTGTAGAGGATGTATTTGGGAGCGGGTGTGCATTCACCAGGCCACAGTGATTTTATTCCTAATTAGGGCAACTCTCATTCCCTTTTCTCTGCACTGTTGGACGGGGCAGCAATGCTTCCAATTATTTGCACGGTTTTTATTTTGACATTCTTTTTGATTCACTTGATGAATCACCTGATCTGATTTTTGGCTTCCACTTTTCTCAGTTGATTTCACTCCATCGTGTTTGACGACTCTGCATGGGAAAACTGCACCTACCAGTATCTTTTGGTTCGATTATTATTTAACCGGAATGTGCACCTCTGCTGCTTTGTCCAATCTGTGTCTTCCCCTTCTCTGACTTTTCAGTTTGTTTTTTTGTTGTTGTTTTTTTGTTAGTTTTTTTTTTTTTTTTTTATGTTCAGTTTGAGATTATTGAGTTAATTTTGAATATTTCCCTCCCCCTCCTGTTTTACAGCCAGTTTTCTGCAATGCTGTTCACTATAATTCTTCACTAACTGCGGTCACCTTTCATTACAACAGTCTGGTCCTGTGGGGTTCTGGCGTGGTAGATACGTGAATCGTTCCGTGAATCACCTATTTGACCATAACGTTGGCATATTTTAAACTTTCATAGCCCACACGAGAGACCCACCAGCAGTGAAATTCAGACATTCTGTCCTTCTGTTGTTTTTTTTTATTTCTCCTTTGTTTTGTTTTTTTTTGTCTTTTTTATTTATTTTTTGGTTACGGCCCAACAGGAAGCTTATAGTGTTACCAGTCCGGGCCTGAAGAATTAAGGTGAAGAGCATTTGTTCAGTGTGTACTATTGAACTCTCTTGGTTGGCTCAAGTACATTTACATTTTAACAACATGATTTTTATATATTTTTTTTTCCCTCTTTCTCTTTAGTTATCCTTTTTTTGGTTTGTTCTTGTCCTCCTCTCCACTACTCTCTGTTATTTGGTTTGATGCATCCAGCATGGTGGGAGCAGTGGCTGTATGTCCCCTCTCTCTTCCTCTCGTAGCTATCTGAATGCCTGGCTCTGTCCGTGCGGTGGCACGCTGTGATTGGCAGGTCTTCTGGCATGGCCCGCCCCTCTTGCATCGTTCATGCCTTTTTTTTATCTTTTGGTTTCTATTCCTTCACAGATGCATGCAACCTCAGGAATCCCTTTTAACCTCCCTGTGTCTGTATTTAAGGATTTCAGGGAATAGATGAATCACTGCCCTATGTAATTTGATGTAATGGTTGGTCTGTTATAATTAGCGTTATTTGTAACAGAACGTGCTGATCAATAAAATTGAACTTTTGTTGCCACCATAATTCTTTTTTTTTTTTAATCCATTGAGATTTTTTTTTAAATGCCCAGTTTAAGCAAAGCCATCAGCAGTTCTTTGAAGAAAAAAAAAAAGAGAGAGACTTAAAGCGATGACGCATTAAGAAACACAAAGGAATTGTGGAGGAGTAATCATGTAATGAAGGTTACTAGGGCAGGTTTCACAAAGCTCATTCATCTTTCTCTCTCTCTCTCTCTCTCTCTCTCTAGACCATGGGGAGGTGATGGAGATGCCGGGCTTAGGAGGCAGCCCGTCGTCATGGCAGCAAGCCGAGAACGCCAGCCATGCTTTGTCGTGCCTGTCGTGCTCTGCTGGGGGCGGTAGCTTGTCCGTAGAGCTTCCCGGAGCGTGTAACTGCATGCATGACCGGTGAGAAGGCATCGGTTTATTTTTCGATACGCAGCCTTTTCGTAGCTAACTTCCCACCGGATGCTGATCTCTGCTGGTGCTTATTTCTCTTTCCGCATGAAGAATCCCCCTCAAGATGTTGTGTCATAACATGAAGAGGCAGATCGTCTCTAGAGCTTTCTACGGCTGTGAGTTTACACTATTATCTACATGCAGTATGTAAAAACACGACGTTCCAATTGAGTCATTCTCATCAGGCTTTAAAAAAAATACGATTACTTTAGGGCTAGCCTACTGTCGGCATCTGTCCACCGTGAGAACGCATCTGTCTGCACTGGTCAACCACAACATCGTACCGCCAGACAAACCCTGTGAAGCATCTGGAGGCCTCAGCAAAGACATCTGGAGCAAGTATCAAAAAGACTGCAAGGTCGGTGTGGGCTACTGTAAATAAGGCCCGTTTGGTGTTTAACTGGAGTTGTCACCCTTTTCTCCTCTTCCCCGTATTCATTCCAGAACTACAAGGAGCTCGAGCTCCTGCGGTTGGTCTATTACGGCGGCGTGCAGCACGAGATCAGGAAAGAGGTCTGGCCGTTTTTGTTGGGCCATTATAAGTTCGGCATGGGGAAGAAAGACATGACGCAGGTAAAGACGAATCCCTCGGTTTTCGTGTACGAACTCTAGTTCTAGTAGAGGTTCTTCCTGGTCTGATGTGGGTTACCCCCTGCAGATTGACGAGAAGATCGCAGCACGTTATAAACAGGTGATGAGAGAGTGGAAGGCCTGCGAGGTGATCGTTAAGCAGCGGGAGAAGGAGATGCAGTCGGCCATTTTCGCCAAACTCTCATCAGGCAGCAGCATCGACAGCCACGTCATGAAACTCATCCACAGAGACTCGACTCTCAGCAACGAGGTAAGAGAAGCTTCTCTCTTCAGCTGAGGAGCTATCAAACTCTGCAACCGTGAGAAAGGTGAGATTATATGGAGGCGAGAACGGTGGGGGGGTCTTGTGATATTGCTTTTATACAACAGTTTCATTTGTTTATTTCTTTAACCAGTTATTTATAAACAACACATTTTCTTTCCGCGGCTGGCGGAACTAACTAACCGCGACTGGCAGAGTAATTAATAGGGTTGAAAGTAGTATTGAATTCGTAATAACTTGGAATAAAAGAACACTCTGTATACCGGAGATCTGAGCAAGTATTTATTTAAGCAATATCACATGAGAGGGAGTGCTGTTGTGCTGGATATCAGCACAAATGTGATATGATTGCAGGGACAAGGCGGCGGCCCGAGTACTTATGCTACCGCAGCATTTGTGCTGATATTCAGCACAACAGCACTCCGTCTCATGTGATATTGCTTAAATAAATACTTGCATGAACTTCTCATGTGATATTAATTTTATACAACAGTTCCACAAGCCTTGTTTAATGATGATAGATTCTGATTTGTTTGTTTCTTTATTTTATAAACAACAGTTTATAAAAGTAGTTAAATTTGTAGCGGTACAATGTAAACAAACATTGAAGAGAATAAACAATAGAGGTGGTTGACAGAGAAATGTATGAGATTTACTTTATATTTCCATCGATATAGAATATCCACTGACGTCCGGGTTCCAGGGTTGAATCCCAAATAGCCTTAAAAGAAAAGTGGACTAGGGTGCACAATGACTTGTTCCACACACCAAGTAGTGATCAGGCGGTTAGAGACGTATGTGGGAGTCTGATGTACTGTATGTGTACATCTGACAGCACTGTACCACTTATTATATTGTAACTGCTGCTTGACATCTTCTCTCTCTCTCTCTCTCAGGTGTTCATGTCAGTGGACGAACCCGATGGGCTCAGTCAGGACACCCCGTGCGAGAACGATAACACCCCCACCATGACCACAGTGGTTAATCCAGTGGCACTGGCTCCTGACGAGCGGTCACTAGTCGAGTTTGACTCTCCAGACTCGGGCCTCCCTTCGTCTAGGAACTACTCAGTAGCTTCAGCGCACTCCCAGATTCTGTCTAGTATCGATGATGGACAGAGTATGGAGGAGGAACCGGGAGACGAGGCCACAACCAGGGGTGGACCGGGAGAACCGAGTGCGCGAGACTCGCTGAGTGAGGACAGGCTGTGCAGTCAGCTGGATAAGCTGGTCATTAACAGTGAGGGCACTCCACCATCATTCTCCTCGTATACGGTAAACTCAAAATCAAATTTTATTTGTCACATACACAGTTATACACAGTACGATATGCAGTGAAATGCTTATACGACCGCCTGTGACCTTAAAAAATTGAAAAACAATTAACAAGAAATAAGAAAGAGAAATAAATAGCTGAAACTATATAAAAAAAAAAAAAAAAAGTAGAACGAAATATAAAAATATAAAATATATATATAAGAAATATAAAACCTATCTGTACAAAAGACAAAATAACAACTTTAAATGGAAATAAAAATGGAAATGAATGGAAACTCAGTCTGCCTATGATGTATATAATTAGTCATTTAACTAAGACACTGTTTAATTGTATTAGTAGTTTTTGTTCAATTATTCTGTTACATAGTTTGTTAGATTTACTTTGTACTTCATATTCCTGTATATACTAATATGATATTCTATAACTATTTCATTTCTTGTATGCTGTTCTATAACTATTATTTATTTATTATATTTTTTAAGTGCTGGGCTGCACCATCATCATCATCCTCATTATTATTATTATTATTATTATTACTACTACTACTACAGATTGAGCTATTGGACACAGTCGCCCTGAACCTGCACAGGATAGACAAAGATGTTGCACGCTGCGACCGCAACTACTACTACTTCACCACAAGCAACCTGGAGAAACTGCGAAATATTATGTGCAGGTGAGACAGACTTGGATCTTGGCTTTTTCCCATTAATACTGTGTAGTACCTGACGTACGGACATTCGAGTTACTAATTTCAGCAGATACGAATGGACCGGGGTTCCAACTCTGGTTCAATCACGGAAGTAGCTCACGTGTACTGTACAAAAACAGACACTGCAGTGCACCAGATACCAATATTTACAATTAGATCAAATATTTTCAGTGTGTAAGGGAATTTCTAAAGTCCGGTATATTGTATGTGTGCGTGTGTGTTGTGGATGTGGGAGTACACATGTTGGGGATGTGTCGCCCTCTCCGGTTTCAATGAATCAGTCCGGGAGCGCGATGATTGTCTCGATTGTGAATAATCATAATTTCGGGAAATCCGCAACGAAACAGAGTTCACAGTCCAATACAGTGGAAAACAGCTCAAAACAGAGACAAAATGGCATCTAAGAGTCCCTTCGTGATTTAAAGGCACAGAGACAATTTCACTGTGAGATTAATTACCTTAGGCGCGATTATGTTTTTCAGCCACATGATGGCAGTGTACGGCAACCTGTACTGTACTTTAACATACAACCTGTCTGAAGTGTACATTTGTTCAATTCTCTCTATTCTCCCCTTATTTCCACTCAGTTACGTGTGGGAGCATCTAGAGGTGGGCTACGTGCAGGGCATGTGTGACCTCCTGGCCCCTCTGATGGTCATTTTGGATGATGGTGAGAATCAGAGTTTATTGCTTAAACTTATTATTTTTTTTGCTGTCTGCTGGTTCAACGTTTAACTGAGCAGAAAAATTGGAAAGAAAAAAAACTGGGCAGAAAATTGACTCTCTTCATGTATTTTTCCTGAAGAATAATCTTATAAATGAATTTGCTATTTAATAACATCATCCTATAAATTGGGGTACATTCCAAGTCTGATAAGTAAGACTTTTTTTATATATTTATTTTATTATAGTACTGTGTTTTGTTACAGTATATACAGCATGCTTATCACATCTGTGATATTATGTACATAAGCGTTCATCATTTCCAAACTTTTTTGTACAAATGCATGCCTGTTAAGAAAACAACATATTATGACAGACCATTCCTTAGATGAAAGCTAATAATAACAATAATAATAATAATAATAGCAAATAATTTAGGTTCCTGGGTTATGTATGAGAATAGAAAGGAAAAGGTATGAAAAAGTTACCAAAAGAACATCATATTCTTCAGCACGCTCAGTAAACCCCAACAGCTGTTTTACTTATAAAACTGCACAAATCTGTATGTCTCACTGCTGATTATTTTCAAGCCGAGAGCTTTCACACCAAATATTGGCTGTGTTTATTTTATTACTCTTTAGTGCTCTTTATAGATGTTTTCTATGAATGTTTCATACTTATGGCATTTTTCTGTATGTGCCGAAGACTTTTGCACAGTACTATAAGTAAAACAGCTGTTAGGTTTTACTGAGTATGCTGGAGATTATGAGTTCTTCTGGTAACTTTGTCACATGTGCTCCTTTTTATTTATATGCAAAACCAAGGAGCTTCGTAATGTTATTTATTTATTAATTTTAAAGTTATGTTTGAAAATAGTGAATGGTTTTGGACATCATAATGCAGACATCATATAGTATATACAGTATACACACTGTGGGTACATAATTGTTCTTTGCACAATTAATACTATTAATACAATACAATTACAATGTTGTCAGTTTACCCGACGTAAAATTGCACATCAAGGTTGCACTGCAATTAGGTCAGTTTTATATATATATATATATATATATATATATATATATTTATTTTATTTTTTTTACACTGAACCATTGAGAAACAACATTGCTTTGGTATTATTTTTTTCTTTTTACACACGTGAAATGTACCTCAAACTATAAAATGACTCATTATGTGTGGAGAGTTTTTGAAGTCGTGTCCCGATGTGACCTTAAACGCTATGAATGAAGCCTGCTTTTATCCGTCTTATTGTGGTTCATCTAATGGTTGAGCCGCAGGGTTAAACACGATATTGTAGCACAAAGACTTGGATCGTTCCGAACGAGGCTAAATTAGGTCTCTTTTAACATCTGTCCATTTCCCTCGTGTTCTCTCTCTCTTTCTCTCGCCCTCTCTCTCCCATTCTCTCTCTCTCTCCCTCTCTCTCTCCCTCTCTCTCCCATTCTCTCTCTCTCTCCCTCTCTCTCTCTCCCTCTCTCTCTCTCTCTCTCTCTGTCAGAATGCCTTGCCTATAGCTGTTTCACACAGCTAATGAAGAGGATGAGTCGGAATTTCCCCAATGGAGGAGCCATGGACACTCATTTCGCCAATATGCGGTCCTTAATTCAGGTGCTGTTTCCTTTCCCCTCACACAGAGTCATACGATGAGAGACAAGATTATTAATGAGCCGTCACCTTCGCTGCTTTTACAGATCCTCGACTCCGAGTTGTTTGAGCTGATGCACCAGAATGGAGATTACACTCACTTCTACTTTTGCTACCGCTGGTTCCTGTTGGACTTCAAAAGAGGTCTGATGGCATTTCCGATGCAAATGTTTTTTTTGTTGTTGTTGTTGTTGTCATTCCAAAATAGTGAAAGCCTTTGGTCATTTTTATTTGCGTATACTGTATGTGTGCGTTAGAGCTGCTGTATGAGGACGTATTTGCCGTGTGGGAGGTGATCTGGGTGGCACCCCGTATCTCCTCGCAGCATTTCGTACTGTTCATTGCACTGGCGCTGGTGGAGGTGTACCGGGAAATCATCCGTGACAACAACATGGACTTCACAGACATTATTAAGTTCTTCAATGGTGAGGGAATTTGTTAGCGTTTGCTTGTACATAACCAGTGGTGGGTAGTAACAAGTTACATTTACTGTTATACCCCTATCTCACCTACGCGGTTTCGCGCGGTGGCCATAAGTACGGTTCATCATGATTCACCATGAGTTTTTGGCGCTGTGAGTACGTTTCCATCTTTCCACGCGAAAAATTAACCATGTTTAACCTACGCGGTTTTGCAGATAAAATAAACGTTTAATTTTTTTGCCGGTCCTCGCGGAAGCTTACAGAACTTCGCAGAGCGCCGGCGGAACGTCGGCGATGCCTAACTCATGGTGCCTAACTCCGCATCTCACCGTGAGATAGGGGTATTACATTTAACCCCTATCTCACCTTTGCGGTTTGACTCACAGTGAGATGCGGAGTTAGGCACCGTGAGCTGCTGCGATTGGCCGCCGACGTTCCGCAAAGTTCTGCAAGGTCCACAAGCTTCCGCGAGGACCGGCAAAAAAATTTCACACGCGCAGAATGATGGAAACGTACTCACAGTGCCAAAACTCGCAGTGAATTATGATGAACCACGCAAAACCGCGTAGGTGAGATGGGGGTATTACTTGAGTAACTTTTTGGAAAAAATGTACTTCTATGAGTAGTTTTACTGCACCGTATTTTTTACTTTTACGTAAGTAGATTTGTGAAGAAGAAACGCTACTCTTACTCCACTACATTAGTGCAGTGGTGGCTCAGTGGTGGCTCAGTCGGTTAAGGCTGTGGGTTACTGGGTTACTGATCGGAAGGTCGGGGGTTCG
>JAQQZS010000003.1:21468477-21491432 GCA_030068045.1 Platyallabes tihoni | reverse complement strand
TTTGTTGACAAGTGGGGCTTGAAAATTCGCTCACCCCCTTAAGTGGGGAATGACAGAAAAAGTTTGAGAACCACTGATCTAGATGAACATTTATGAGCGAGAAATCACTGAAAAAAGCAGTCATTGAATAATATCAGCAATTTGTAGTAAAAATGACCCAACTAAAGATGTCAGTAGTCACACCATCATTGATGCTATAATGTGACGGTCAGAAGGAACATATATATTATATAGGCATACAGTATATTATTCATGTTAAAGTGCGTATACATTTTTTGTGCTCCTCTGTACAGTGGGTTAAAAGAGTATTTAGTCTTTAGTCATTTAGTCATCTTTTTTAGAAAAAGATGAGAGAGGCCTGTAATTTTCATCATAGGTGTACCTCGACAAAATAAGAAAAAAATCCAGAAAATCACATTGTAGGATTTATAATGAATGAATTGGTAAATTCCTCTGTAAAGTAAGTATTTGGTCACGATTTCTGGCTCTCATAGACCTGTAACAATTTCTTTAAGAGGCTTCTCTGTCCTCCACTCGTTACCTGTATTAACGGCTTGTTAATCTAATTAAATCTGTTTGAACTCGTTATCAGTATAAAAGACACCTGTCCACAACCTCAAGCAGTCACACGCCAAACTCCACTTAGACCAAAGAGCTGTCAAAGGACACCAGATACAAAATTGTAGACCTGCACCAGGCTGGGTAGACTGAATCTGCAGTAGGTAAGCAGCTTGGTTTGAAGAAATCAACTGTGAGAGCAATTACTACAAAATGGAAGACATATACTGTAAGATTACTGATAAGCCTAATCTGCATGTGTTTGGACTGTGGGAAGAACCAAGGGGACGTGGAGGCATACAAACCCCACGCACACAGACCCACGGCAGGATTTGGACTTGTGACCCTGGAGGTGCCACCGTGCCGCTCTTTCCAAAATTAGACATGGGCAGTGTTGGGTGTAGCGTGTTAGAGTACCAAGCGTTAGAGTACTTGGATTACTTTTTCGATGTAACGAGTAATCTAACGCGTTAGGTCTGCCATTTAAGAACTCAGTTATTTAGTTACATTTTCAAATATGTAATCCGTTATTCAGGCAATTTATGTAATCTGTGAGCCAGACAGCAGTCATTTCCAATCCCTTAGTGTGTGTGAAAGTCGTCCTACAAGCCCCGCCCCCGATAACCCGCCGTCCTCTGTTATTCCTGCTGTTATACCCCTATCTCACCTATGCGGTTTGACTATGAGAGGACTGACGCGCGGAAAAATGGAAACCTAATCACAGCGCCAAAACCCCACCATGAACCGCACTTACGGCCACCGCGCGAAACCGCGTAGGTGAGATAGGGGTATTAGTAGTTCGTTGAGTTCGTTAAACTTCGTTGAGTGATGATGGTAGAATAATTATAAAGGTCTTGACTAAAACAACATGCATGAGGAAACACAAAGGAGTTTTCATTTACTGCAATGGAAAAGTACTCTAAATATTTACTTTTATCAGAAAGTACCGCTGCAATGTAACTAATTACTTTTTAAAGACAGTAATTTTGTAACTATAAAATTTTGTAATTTTGTAGTTACTATAAAAAGTAACGTCCCCCAACACTGGACATGGGAAAATGTATTACTGAAGCAGTCCTTGTGAAGTTTTGAACTTAATACTTTCACCCATTCATCCAAGACATTTCAACACAGTGTATGAGGACTCTTTAGGACTGTGTGCTCTCCATGCATGCTAAGGTAGAGAATAAAGAAAATAACTTGTCCTGTTACTCAATGGGACATTTTATATTGATTTAGAAGTTCACCCACAATATCTTTGATGGAGGAATTCATGATTGTATTCTATTCAGATGCTGTGGACCGATGTTACATTGAGAAATTGTTCCTGTACTCTTCAGACACACTAAAGATTTTTAGGCAAAAATCCCTGGTATTTTCTACACTACACTTGAGATTCAGTTTTACACACACAAAAAAGGAGAAGGCACCAATACACACCTACTATATGGGAAGGTCAACTGGTAACCTGAACTATGGAGTATGTGCACAGTGACATTGACGTAGCAGACGTTCTAGTGTAACGTAGGTGTGAATAATGCATGCAAAGAGGTGGTGCTCTGCCTACAGTGGCATAGGACAGAAGGGGCTTGGTATGCGTTCTGTCTATAAGTCAGGTCTATGACTTAGGCCACCCTGTGCTTAGAAAAGCGAGCCCACGTATCTGTGTACCTACCTCCGGCCAGCATGTCCAAATAGTACTGTTGATCATGTAATGGGCACAGCAGTCAACACTGCACAGGGTCACCCTCACCGAGAACATCAAAATCAATGGATTTGTTCACAAAGATAAAGGATGTGACCTAGGGCATTCCCATGGATGCTTTGCTGAAACTGTGTGTCCTCCATAGCAAGAGAGAGTCTTCAGGAACTAGGTCAAAACTCTTTTATGAATAAGAAAATTAGCTTTTCTATAGCATTTATGTCAGAGGGTATACATTTGCTGGGACATGAATATGTTTTTGTGTTGGAGCTTGAAATACAGTACGAGGCTCGTATTCATCAAAAGGCTGGTAGCTGGCACAGGAATTTATTTATTTTTTTTCATATCTCAGTTAGGAAGCTAAGGTCAGAGCACAGGGTCAGCCAGGATACAGCAACCCGGGAGCAGATAGAGTTAAGGGCCTTGATCAAGGGCTCAACGGTGGCAACTTGAACCCCTAAGTTTCCAATCTGTAACCCAGGAACCTACAGCCTTTGGTTTGAGCCACCACTACCCTACTCTGTATCCCTGCAAAATTCTCATTAAGACCAATGGTCTCATCAGCAGTTGCATTCCCATTGCTCCAGGACACATGCTTAGCAATAGTCTTGTATTTCTTTCCAGGGTCTATCCCATGGAGTAGATGAGGGGTACTCAGACACCTACCAGAGGTCTGAGGGAGTGTACAGTATCTAAGTACCTCTGCATTAGGCCTTTTGGAGGTGTTGCAATACAGAACCAAGGTGTGGACTTCTAATGCACCTCCTACATAATGCTGGTTCAAGAGTGACATGGAGTTGTTTTGGACACCATTGGATGCAGGATATATCTGGGGATAGAGCTTTTGTCTGATGAGAGTCCCATTAATGTATTACAACCATCAACAGCAGGCATACTGTATGGCCAAAAGTGATCTGCTCATGATTCATCATATTAGTCAGAACACATACCAGCTTGTCCTTATACTCAAGTACAGGGCATTGTGTCTTAACAACTTATGTGCCTAATGTCCATATGTATTTGGGTTATAGCAGTTTGTGGCAATCTAATCATGTAGTCTGTTGTAGGTACCTGCAAGCCAGTGGAAGTAGATTTAAACCCCTGTTTAGATGTTTATCGAAGTGCCATTAAAAGTGGTGGTTCACCTTGTAAGTCATTGTGACTCTCCGGACATGGCTGTAGACAAAGTATCCTCCTCCTCCTCCAATAAGTTGCAAAAAGGATTACTTGCGGGTGTAAGGAGGGTTCTGAAGTCTAACCTTCTGATAGGGTCACAGCTTCTTGATTATTGACCTAGGTAGTGCCATGGCTGCTACCAAGTCGTTGATTTGTCTAGTGTAATTCAGTTTGTTTTCTGGGCTGTTTGTTGTGCTTGTCGGTCATCGCTGGGCCTCGGTGTTTGTGACTAGCAAGCTGTTCAGACTGAGGGGCTTGGACCAGATTCAACCCTCAGCCAGAACTGAAATCTGCCAGCTGATCGCACAATGCTGACATAGGCTGCGCTGAATGCCAACGTCCAAGTCAGACAAATCATTGCTGAGATGGTCAAACCTTAAAGCATCAATAACCAGACCCTACAAGTGTAGCATGACCTTACCATGCTTGTATTGAGGGGAAAAAAAGTGCATTGTCTGTAGGGAATGCCCGATTCAATTCAGATAATTTACAAGGCTTTGCAGTAGATAATGTATAATATGTCAAGGCAGAATCACTCAATAATTCTAATAAATATCTAGCAAGTTGGATAGTAGGAAATGTGGAATATTTTAAAGTAAGGGCCTCCCTCGCAGGCAGGAACACTCACTGTCAAGTCAATAAAATCTACTCTGCACAGGCATTGATACTACAGAGACAAATTTTAACTGTCTAAGCCCAAAAAAATGAATATCTGCAGACAAGAAGAGTAAATGGGCGGCACAGTGGTGTAGTGGTTAGCACTGTCACCTTGCACCTCCAGGGTCCAGGTTCGATTCCCGGCCAGGCTCGATTGCTGTCTTTGTGTGCATGGAGTTTGCATGTTCTCCCCGTGCTTGGTGTGTTTCGTCCGGGTACTCTGGTTTCCTCTCACAGTCCAAAGACATGTAGGTAAGGTTAATTGGCGTTCCCAAATTGCCCGTAGTGTGTGAATGAGTGATTGAGAGTGTGTGCCCTGCGATAGATTGGCACCCTGTCCAGGGTGTACTCTGCCTTGTGCCCTAAGTCTCCTAGGATAGGTTCCAGGTCCCCGCGATACTGAATACAGGATAAAGCGGTATAGAAGATGGGTGACAGAGTGAGTGAGAAGAGTAAGTGTAACTAAATACAGGGCAGAAATGCTAATAGATTCTCATAATATAGAAAAATAAATAATGCTAATCGTATACGAGAGGCGTTCCAAGTCGAGCCTCATGAATGACATTTACAGGAGACTTCAAGCACAGTACGGTACGTGGATGACCATCACTGCAAATGTTCTTGGCAACTTGCAGAAGAGACACATCTGTCTGTGGAAACTGCACACACACCACCACTTGCACATTACAGAAATTCGTCTGGGAGTTATTGCCACATCCCCGTACCTGACCTACCTTCAAGCCATTTCTACATGTTCTTGTACTGCTCCGGCATACCGAGCAAATTGGGAACGCCAATTAGCCTAATCTGTAGGTCTTTGGATCGTGGGAGGAAACCGGAGTACCCAGAGGAAACCCAGCAAGCACGGGAAGAACATGCAAACTCCTTGCACACAGACCCCGAGGCTTGATCCGAACTCAGACCCCGGAGGTGCAAGGCGACAGTGCTAACCGCTAAGCTACGGTGCAGCCATAATGTAGCGTAGTTTAGCATAATAGCACCATGGGAGTATCTTGATCACCTTGAAGTACAGCAGTATCTATAGTACAGTATACTATAGTGATTTTTCAATGGGATTTGAGCATAAACCCTCTTGCATCCCATGTTTTTAATCAACAGAAAAACTGCAAGCACCTCCTTTTTGCCTTCAACACTGACAATTCATTTATTACATTTCTCTGTGTACAAAAGATCATACTAGTGAATGATGGTACAAAATGCAATTCTATATTTACCACCGGCGACGCCTCCAGACCGTGATCTTGTACACATGTACCCGAGGAATTGCACAATACAAAGGCATGAAAATAAAAACAGAACATCAAAATAGATATTGCATCTTCAAAAAGCTAAGTTTCTTCCATAAATATTTCCTTTGCTAGCCACTGTATTTTCTTATAACAGAATCACAGATTTATGTAGCCAGGAAAAACAAAAAGTCAGATGATTATCATGTGACCAAAAAAACAAACGACAACAACAAAAAAAAACATAAATGGGAAGAAATCCGACATAGCAATGACATTCGTAGGCCACAATTGTTACAGTACAACATCAAAGGCCAAAAGTTCTCCAAATAGTGGTCCAGGCCCGTGAGCCAGAGAAGGTGTGTGTGTGTGTGTGTGTGTGTGTTTGTATGCAGTTGATACAGTCTGAGGGTTTGTGTGGTGGATGAGAGACAGCACGGAGGTCCCAGTAGTGGTTACGTGAGCACACCATGGTCCCGCTGCATCTGGTCCTTGCTTTGTCCTGTAACACAGTGGGAGATAAGCAGCTGAGTAAGCAGATGAGGAAACAATACGCTGCAAGAAAAAAAAAAAAAAAAAAAAAAAGATATCTTGGATATCTTGGCGAGTAAAGTATTCCTGAGTCTGGCTTTTATACTTTCTAAAAATAAGTTCACAACAAACCAAATATTTTTAGCCAAATGTTACTAAAACTGTAAGCTAAAATTTCTTGTTTTATTGGCCGACAACATTGTTTTTTCAAGAGATATGACGATCTAAAATTAACCTAAAAATCAACATGATGTGTAAATAGAAGAAGTTTTTGCTAAGATTTGATTGGAAATAAAGCTTAATTTCAGTCACTCCAGGGTCCGGGTTCGAGAGTTTGCATGTTCTCCCCGTGCTTGGTGGGTTTCCTCCGGGAACTCCGGTTTCCTCCGGGAACTCCGGTTTCCTCCCACAGTCCTAAGACATGCAGGTTACGCTAATTGTCGTTCCCAAATTGAATGTTGTGTGAATAAGTATGTGTGTACAGTATGCTATGGATTGACACCCGTCCAGGGTGTACCCCGCCTTGTGCCCTAAGTCTGCTGGGATGGGCTTCAGGCCCCTGTACGCAGTAAAGTGGTGTAGACAATGAGTGAGCGAGTAAAACTTAATTGTTGTAATTTTATTTCAAGCACATGTAGATAAATTTAACTATATTCAAGATATTTCCACTTGGTAATATATAATCTTTAGTCAGGACACCCAGACAAGAGTAATTATCAAGGCTTAGGACGAAGGAAAGACTTTACATGTTAATTATGTATTAGATAGAAGACATTAAGACAATGTACCGGTCCAGACTTTCAATACAGAAAAAAATAACTTGTCAGATTTATACAGTACAGTACATGAATCATTTAGCTTAAAAAAAATTATAAAAATGGGTCACTCACTTGTGTGTGTGTTTTATCATTCCACGTGCTCTTCTTCTAACTCGAGTTTGGTTTCTCTGAAGACTTTTGTTGCTGTAAAAAGAGGACAATAATTTCACTACTTGTGAAATGTTATATCTACATATACAGATCTACTACAAATCTGACACTAAGATCAAGCGCTTTTTTTTCTCATGAAAATCAGTCAATAATGATACAGTATGCAATTGAGTACGCTTTAATGTTTAATATCAATAACACTAATTAAAGGATCCCACCTGTCTGAACTTTTAACATGCAGTGTATGGCAACAAGCATGGCTCAGCACCCATCAATAATTTCCCTCACAGGATCAATAAAGTCCATCTATCTATCTATCTATCTATCTATCTATCTATCTATCTTTTTCTTGCATCTTTTACAGTACACCATGTTTCCCTTTAACAGACCAACAGGGGGCAGTATTGATCCACCAGACCAGCCAGGGAGCATCTGACTTCCGCTCCTTCTCTATGGAACGCTCAGAAATCTAAGCGCTAACATCAGAAGACGCTTCTCCAAACAGGAAAAATAAAGGGCGAGAGAGGAGAGCGAAGAATCACAGATCGTAGGAAGTTACAAGATTTGCCCTTAATCGTTATTAAAACGAGTGCCAGCGATTTTAGGAGACGATTAATCTGATACGAGAGAGGATCTGGAAATGAAAATCAGGACTGCTTCAACAAACTACTGTCTTTTGAGAAAGGTTAGAAAATAAAGTAGAAAAACAGAGAAGGGGTTTAAAAAAAAAAAAAAAAAAAAAAGCCACCATACCTGTGATTGTTCTTTAAGAAAGTCAGGTAGCTGAAATTCACCTTTAAATACCTAGAAAAAAAAAAAAACACACAAAGAACTGTTTTAGAGGCTGACGTGCTGCAGTCACTACAACAGAGCTTTGTTCTTCGACCTAAAGCAAACAAGACAGAGACACTAAACCCACCATCTGACTTGGATCTTTATTCTCTCTTATTGTGACCAAGTTTTTAACATCTGTAGTCTATTTCTACTTAAATCTATTTTTTTTTTGATACAGTAGATTAAACGTATAATACATCATTGTTTATAAACAAACAATAATGTATCATTGTGTGTTTATAAACAATGATATATGTATTATATGCGTTTTAAACAAACAATACTTTATTATGTGTTTGTTTATAAACAATAAATCGAAATAATCTCAGAAGAAATCTCAGACTTAATGCAGGGATTTTGTAAACCAGGCACCGTTTAACTAAGACTATTCAGGAGAGAGGCATTCTCTCTAGGCCAAGGTGTTGGACTCGGTTGAACCCGAACCTCATGTCTCTGTGTGTCTCGGTCTGCCAAGTCATAGGATAAAAGGGAGGCAGAGAGGAGGAGGAAGGGGGGTGGTGGTGTGGTGTGGTGTTGGGTGGGGTGGGGTGTGTGGTGTGGTGTGGTGTGGTGGGGGGGCAGTGTTACAGGGCTGGGGCACTTGTGAATTCTGTGTACTGTTGATATCGGAAGCAGCCTCGTTACCGAGTCTTTAAGAGAAGCCCAAGGCTGCAGAAAGAAACAATGTCTAATTAAGACAAATCCAGTTCATGTCACCTCTCATGAGGAACTTTTTGAGTGAGTAACAGGAGTGTTTCATGAAAGAACCAAATCATGAAATGGAAGAAGCAAAAGCAAAAAAAAAAAACTGACAGAGAACGAAGACCAAAAGGAAACAGGTGGCAGACAAGAGGAAGTAAAGGTCCACAGGAGAAAAATGGAAAAAGGTCAAATAAACTGTGCTGAAGCTACAACTGGACAGATCTTTCACTCTGGTGGGAATTTCAGAAATGTGACGGGTTTATTTTACTCCCCACCGCTCACACAGTCACCGCCGGGCTGCGTCAGTTAGTAATAACCCTTAAAACTCATGCAACACTAATCTGCCCCGGCAATACAGCAACACCACCGGAATATGGGAATGACGTCGCAAATACAATTCAATTCAATTTCTATAGCGTTTTTATCAATTGTCATTGTTGCAAAGCAGCTTCACACAATCAAAAGAATTATGGAAGTTTGTATGAAATGTGAGTGTGTATGAATGAAAATGATAAGATTGTCCCTGATGAGCAAGCCGAGGACGACAGCGACAGTGGCAATGGAAAAACTCCCTGAGATGGCGATAAGGAGAAACCTTGAGAGGAACCAGACTCAACAGGGAACCCAATGTCAAAAAAAAAGAACAGAAAAGAAAAATATTTTTTTGTCATAAAAACACATGACCGTGATTATCTGTGCTATTTCTTTGCTTGTAGTATGTGACCCATTCTTTCATATTTTGCTGAGTCATGTTATAGTTATACCGTTATACTATTGCCCGCTATAACAGCTTCAACTCTTCTGGGAAGTCTTTCTATCAGGTTGAGAAGGTTCTTCCACACCAAGCTCGCTTATCCATGACTGCGCACCACAGTGCACAAAGCAAAGACATGGATGAGCGAGTTTGGTGTGAAAGAACTCGACTGGCCTGCACATCCTGTGCAACCCGATAGAATGAATTATGGGATGTAATTGAGCGGAGACTGCGAGCCAGGCCTTCCCGTCCAACATCAGTGTCGGACCTCACAAATACGCTTCTGGATGAATAGAATGTCCCATAAACACACTCCTAAACCTTGTGGAAAGCCCTCCCAGAAGAGTTGGAGCTCTTCTAGCTGCAAAGGGGGCGGGGCCAACATCATATTACACCCCATGGATTAAGAATTGGATGTTACTCAAGAACATATGGATGTGAAGGCAGGTGAGTGAATACTTTCGGCAATATAGTGTACAAATAATGGCTAAATGGCTCGGAGTTGATTCATTCAACCTCTCTTTCCTAGACAGCAAATTTAAATGAAAAAAGACAAAGGGAAGTGGGAGTGCTGTCAATTACAATTACGTCCTTAACAGATCATCATCATAGAACCTTTTTTCCATGTAAAAAGAAGAACACCATTTATTCTGCTGCTCTTCAATATTTAATAATCCATGAGGGATCTAATGGATCCTTTAATTTAGCCCTGTTTACGATTTCCTGGTTTTATGCTACTAGACTTGTTCATTATATGGTTAGGAATTGAAAAGCTACAGGAGCTACAGTACCTAATCATTAGTTACCTTGAAGTGAGCAGCAGGTTTTGGTTTACACTTCTGTAAGCTTTAGATAAAGCATGTTCAATTCAATTCATTCATTCAAATCCATCCATCCATCCATCCATCTACGAACGTCCCTAGTCCAACTAGGGACATGGAGACATGGAAGCCAATGGTGACTATTGTATTTATTCCCATTTGTCCAACCGTGGTCAGAACTCCGGTCAACATTCACACACTACGGGCAATATGGGAACACCAATTAGCCTAATCTGCATGTATTCGGAGTGTGGGGGGAAACCGGAGAACCCTGAGGAAACCCACCAAACACGGGGAGAACATGCCAACTGTACAATGCACACATGGGAATCGAACCCCGGACCTGAAGGTTCAAATCATAATGATCAGTCTCTGATGAGCAAGCCGGGGGTGACGGTGGAAAGTGAAGGACTCTGAGATGGCAGTAGGAAGAAACCTTAAGATGAACCAGACTCAACAGGGAACCAGACCTTCTTTTGGGTGACATCAGATAGTAGGAAATGTTTTGCAAATTTGCTTGTCTGTTAATGAGCTGGAGAAAATCTAAACCCCTGGTATGACCTAATGTCTGCATTAGACCAGAGATAATGTGACGACATCATCGATAGGTAGACGGCCCTTTGTAGATTTGTATTGTTTTTTGACTCAATTTTTTTGCTGCGTATGAGTACATGCCATATTCTTTCACAGAGCTCAGCTGCTGAGCAAATTAAGCTTTCTTGGCCTGGCACAAATAGCCAGACTATAGGAGACGAGAATTACTCAGGTTTTTAGCCCTAATTAATGAGAGGAATGTCTGGATGTGGTAGCACGTTTGGGGCGGGGGGGTAGAGAAGGAGAGTTTTCCGGGCCAAACTGCCTCCTCCTGCTGAGCTCGACTGGCCTGCAAGCCGGCGCGGAATTCGTTTGTAACAGTTCCAACAATGATAGCGATTGAGCTTCTCTTTTTTTTCCAGGATGGCAGTTCATAACGCTCCAAAACTTCTGACATGAATAGTATATCTGCTCCTGCTGTTTTAAGTGACCACTGAACAGTACATGCATGAAGAACAACAACAGAACCGATCCCTGAAAAACTCATCACGGCATCACGCCCACTCGCATGTACTGCACCTCTGAGAGGAACGCAGGGACGAGAGCCAGATACTGTAGTGGATATAATCCACAGCCAGGTTCGTTTGCATCTCATGAGGTTCTGTCGCTGCTGATTAGAGGCCAAAGGCTGTGGAAGAAGATATTCTGACAGCAGGGGTCCAGAATCACATCACAGCTCCTTTTTTCCCCCCCTCATCTCCTCGTGTAACACCCCTGTCCCCCTCCCTTTCTCCACATATCACTAATGTCCCTATAAAACCAGAGATGATAATCAGGATAGATGGCTCATGTGGGTCCATTATCCTTCAGACGGACACCAATCAGCCAAAACAAGGCAGCCAGAAGCTCACACTGAGGTGGCTAGGTTAATATACTGTAAGGCTGATTAGAAGCACACATATGGGAAAGTGGAGAGACACCGAGGAATGTGGCAGATGCTGTTTCAGCTGTACTTTTATTCTCAGCAGTAATGTTTAAATTCTTTCTTTAACAGCTATTTATGGATCGATCACAGCTGTCGTTTGAAATAAAGGCCAATTTTTTTCTTTTCTCAAAAGAAAAAAACAACAACTCGTATTTAGAATCACTTCACTTCTCAACTGGAATATATACTGTACATACACACACATACAGTATATATACAGTAAATATAAATACAGTATATGACTTCATGACTTCTGTTAGAGAATTACTACAAATTAACAAATAAATAAAGACCTTTACGAATAGGAATCACCATGGGCCACCTGATACGATTTTATCACAATACCCAGGTGCCAATACTATTTGTACTGTGATTCTATCACATGTATAACAAAACTAAGTTACAATTCTAAACAAACTTCTCAAATAATTTGCTCCTACGACACGGGGGACGCTGTGCTGCCTGTCAAAGTATGCATGATTCAGAGTGCTCCACCTGTAGGACTACAGAGGAACTGCAACATTTTAATTACCTAAAAACATACAAATAAATTACAAATGAATTAAAAAATAATAAATCTGTCAGATTTTGCAGTAGCTAATCAGGATACATGTCTGAACAGATTTTTTTCCGCCGCATCGCTAGTAACTTTTTATCATTTTCAGTATCATTCAAGATCTCTGAGGAGCGGTGATGAAGAATCAATACATACACTCTTTACAAACAAGTACGAATGCAGGGGAACCGATTTCGCAAGACTCGGTTTTCAGTCATTTTAGATATTCAGACACGTCTCCAGCGTGCGTGTACAGACAAAAAATAATTTAATGGGGCCTCCGAGTGGCGCAGTGGTAAAGTGCTCACCCTATCATCCGGAGATCGCTGGTTCAGTTCCCAGGTGATGCTGTAACCTCTCACAGCCGGAGGTCTAGAGAGAGCTGATTGGCCGAGCTCTCTCAGAGGGGAGGGATGAGAGGTACTTGGTGCTCCCACATTAATCATGGCTCTAATCAGGGGCGTCTGTGAGCTCACGCAAACGGAAGGAGCGGATAGCGCTGCCCTCCGAGTGTGTTACGCCGCCCCCAACGGTGCGTGAGCAGTTCGAAAAGATGTGGTCGACTGGCGTCACGTGGTTCGGAGGAAACACGTGATAGTCTTCGACCCTCCTGACTGAGTGGTAGTAGTAGCCTTAATGTGGGAGCCCCCTAGTCATTATTGTAATTATTATAATTATTATAATAATAATTAAATAACTAAATAATTAAGGGGAAAAAAAACATTCCTGCTTTCTGTCATTTTTCCATGTTTTGTATTGGCCAGGGCTTAAACGAGCCAAGTAGATTTTTACATTCTACTAATGTGACCTCATATAAGGGGCGTTGCTCAGCTGCAGGTCATTTACATAGACACTGAAACAGTGTGTTCGGAAGAGGAGTAAAACAGTACCGCATTATCTCAGGGGATATTTCAGGTGGCGCATTAAGACACACTTTGGGGGACAGCTGAGACCGGCGTTAAGTTGTTAAAGACAGAGTCAAAGTAAATACGGGAACTTAAACTGTGTTTATTAATTGTTCTTTAGTATAATAATAATAATAATAATAATAATAATTAAGATTATTATGATTATTATTGCTTTTAATAGTGTTGTTCTTAAGATGTGAAATCATCACGACTTTGCTTCGAGTGCTTCTTGCGTCCTCCTATTTCCTCTTTCTAAAAGAACTGTCACTGTTCTCTTTTCATCACCGATCTGACATGATTGAGGTTGTTTATTCGAGTCTCATAAATCCAAGTAGCAGGCGGACAAGCTCCGACAGCCGGGCCGTTCCTGTCCATATTTACAGCTACACGGCATTCACTTATCACACAGGACTGAAATTAAATTAAACCGCAAATCGGACCTTTCATCCGCTCGTCCTCGTTACGCTAAATAAAAACAGAGGGCATTCCAACACAACATCCAGGCTTGTTTGCTCAGGGTTTTATTTCTGCATCATCTTGTTTCAACATGGCTGTACAAACTGAACGCAAACTCATCAGAATCGTCCTCAGACCAGGAACAAATTGATCTGGATATAAAATTTCTCAACGTATATCGGAGAAGGTGTGTGGCAGAGCCTGTTAATAGGTATTGATTACGGCTTGAGACGTTCACATGCTGCGTGGCGAAATAAATGGGATAGCATTAGAATTAGGCTGCTACGACCACAAAATGATAATCACTGCAACACTGCACTCACCGCCACTGAGAGCCGAGATTGTGAATCAGATAGGAAGTATGGAAGCTACAGAACGGCAAAGCTCAATTCATTCCTTTTACTGTGAAAACCCACCGCTGCCATGCTGTTTTAATCACACTGACACACCAGCCAAAAACTTCAGACTGAATCACTGCAGACACGAGATCAAACAGCTCGTCCGAGGCAGCTGGAGGATGAAAAAATACAAAATTATAAATGTCATCCTTGGGGAAACTTTTGAACTCCTCTGGTTTATAGATGATCGAGCGTTTATCCTTCGCTTCTATGTAAATGATTTTCAGTTGGTTAAGTCCCGCAGAAAGCGAACACAGGAGCATTGATGCGCGAGGCGGCGCGCTGCAGGTTTGCTCAGTAACCCGATAAGCTGGCTCTATGCAAAACACCGAGGCCATTCTCTCAGCGTTGTTTGTACGGGAACTTAATATGTATGGAAGTTGGATCTGCTATTTTTGGAGCAAAAAACAAAAATAGATACTCTAAGGTGTGTCAGGATAGCACAGGTCGGGATGTGGGCTGGAAAGATTCTGTAGTGTGTACGGTTCCAGGGACAAATTGCTTAATTTTCTGGTTTGCTCGATTTCTCACACACGCACACGCAGGGACACACCTCATCTGAACTTGGCAAAAATCTGTAGAAAGCATGAGGCATCTGATAAATCATCTTGTAACATAAATAAATAGTAATACCTGTATTATTATTATTAGGTTTATTATATTATGATGATGATGATGATGATGATTATTATTATCATTATTACTACTACTATATGTCATCATATCAATTTCCTTTTTCCAACACCAAAACACTAAATATCAGGTGATATTCTTGAAAAAATACCATTTAAGATTTTTTTTTAACAACAATTAGTCAAGTTTTTAAAATTGTAATTAAATTTGTGTCAAAAAGAAATAAACAAAAATAAAAGAATTATAGAGTGAAAAAGTGAATTTTCAAATAGGATCATGTTACACCATTTTACACAATACTTAATGCTTCTTATCTCCCGATCCATGCTATTTATATTTTTATCATATAAAAAGAAACATATTTAATATACAATAAATAAATACAATTTCAGGCCCTTTTATGTAGTTTTTTTTAAAATTCAAATCTTTCAATGATCTTGAAATTTTACATGATTTGACATGAAAAGACATGAACCCTAAAAAAAAAAAAAAGTGTCTAAATGCAAAATTGTTAAGATATTGCAATATAAATTTGACATGGTTACGGACACTACAGATTTTTTCGGGGGAAAAAAGAATCCCTAATGTTGCACACAATGCTTTAATTTATGCAACAATTTTTATAGGTTTTAATATTAAATATTTTACTATTCACATGCTTTGAGAAGCTTACATTAATTTATTAATTTTAATATTTATACTCATAGAGAAATATGAATAATTTGCATTTTAATGATTATTCCTTGAAACGAGACGGTACAACACTGAAAAATGTCCATGTTTGGGCGCATATAAAATCATCCCTCCAAACCGGCTGAATCACTTCCATGCAGCATTTATCTTTGGCACACACATTTTCTGTATTATATGTATAACAAAAAAAATACAATCCGCACCAACACTGTGTCTGTGTTTTGACTGATAAGAATGAATAAGACTTAGTTTTTCAGGTTCACTAGTGGCGATATTTTAGTTTCGCTTCTCAGGTTCTCGGTTTCATCGCTGCGCTTTTGAGTTTAAACCTCAAACTTTTGTTTTTTTTGTTTTTTTAATTTTTTTAAATTTAGAGTTATGCTTACTCATTGGCCAACAGCTATAGTATGGGGCGGGTCTTATATAGCACTGCATTCTCATTGGCCAACTTTTAAAAAATTTTTACTGTCAGGGTTTTTTTTTTTTTTTCTAGATTAAAAGCATTAATAATGGTTATTTCATATTCAGTAGTTAATAATGTTCTACTTATAGAACAAACAAAAAAAATTTATCCATTTGGTCCAATAGGTTCATTTTTTATTATAAGCTGATAACTAGCTTTTCTGATATCCAATCCACAAATCTTTTTGCTGATATCAATAATCGGGATTGAATTGGAGCCATCACTCCACAATCACAAATTATTATTATTATTATTATTATTATTATGAGTAGTAGTAGTAGTAATAATAGTACAAGTAATCTTACATTTCAATTGGTATTATCATGATGACAGGTATAGGGACGATTGGCATTCAAACCTTTTCTCCAGCGCGCCTTGTGCTCCCATCGCTGGTTCACTCTTGTCCTACCTTGGACCGCTTTTGGTTGGTACGTACTAATGACTGAACACCACAAAAGACCTGCTGTTTTAGAGATGTTCTGACCCTGATGTCTAACCACCAGCCTTTATCAAAGCCACTCAGACGCTCACCCATTTAACAACTTGGAGAACTGATTGTTCACTCGCTGCCTAATTTATCTCACACGATAATCAATGTTGTTTACTGATTTATTGATTAATGGACGGAGGGATGAGAAATTGTGCACTGCTAACTAACATGCACATTCTGTTCCCAGTGGATCATACATCCTTAAATGATTTATTTTTTTCACCGCTGTATTATTTTCTCCAATTCTCGTCTAACATGCATGTTGCAATCACAATTAGTCGTTAATCAGCCGATAGTTTCGGTTACTTCGGCTTGCTGAGCGGTTAAACACAGGTCTATACCTCCTGTATAACGCGTTTGGACGGTGTGTGTCGGTGAGCATCACTGTGTGTCAGCATGAGCGGAGATTCTCCAGTCTTAATAATTTCAGCAGGGACGAACAGCAAAGGCCTTAGGAGGTTTAAAGTTGTCATTATCCATCAGTTCACTCAGGATGACTCAGGGAGCTCGCGGCAGAGCCAGCGGAAAGTCGAAAGACTTATCAACAAAATCCTGAAATACACTTCCATCCGCTGTTCGGCTCTAATTCACACAGGTCAGTGATATCCGTGTGTGTATGGGGGTGTTAGATTAGGAGGAATATCATCTTGACACATGATGATAGTTCAACCCTCTTGTGATTACTCACTCCGCGTTCATTATTGCATACCTGCATCCAAACACTCTCAATTATCTGCTACATGCACAATAAGATAAGGAGCGAGTAATATTTTCTCCGGAATAAACCAGATAACGCTGTTCTGTCAAACTCGCTCACTGATCGTGTCTTTGTGCTTGAGCAGAGGATAGAAAAAGAGAGTAAATATTTGCAGTCAAAGTCAGAGCTTTCAAGCTAAACACTGCATACGCACATCTGGTTCCAACTTATTGTGAATCCGAAGGAGGAATTGATTTATTCGTAGCCGGAGTGGTGTTGCACAGAATCAGCCGCAGTATCGCATCACATGCATGCGTTTTCCGACATATTCTAATTTGTTTCAGATTTAAGAGTTTTGTGATACAGGGAGTTTAATCACGGAAGTAGCTCAAGTGTATTGTACAAATAAATGACACTGCAGTGCACCAGATACCAATATTTACAATTATATACAATATTTTCAGTGTGTAAACGAATGTATAAAATGTCTAAAGTCCAGAAAATTGTATTTGTGTGTGTGTGTGTATGTGTGTATGTGTGTGTTTTCAACAAATCAGTCCATCAGATAGAAAATGTTTGTCCTCTAAAGCTGTTCTGAAGGTGAACAATCCTAATTTCCTCAACAAAACAAGAGCTCACAGTCCAATACAGTGGAAAACAGCTCAGAGACAAAATGGCGTCCGGGGTTCCCCTCATGATTTAAAGGTGCAGAGACAACACTTAATTAACTAGATTAATTAAACTAAATCAATTAAACGAGATTAATGCTCCTTAAGCGCAGTTACAGTTTTTGGCCACATGATGGCAGTGTGGGGAAAGGGGAGAGATTTAGTCAAGCGGATTGGTATATGTTACATTGTATATTTGTGTCAACGGCATACAAGACTCACTTTGTCGTACTTAAGAACAAATCAGACTTATGAACGCGCTCCTGTAGCAAAGTAGGAGACATGTATTCTGCAAGGCAGGTCCAACCGATAAATTGCATTTCATGTGTAGTAAAGCATCGAAACAATCATACTGAATTAGTTGGCACCACCTACTGGACTGGAGTGTGGACCAGAACATTGGCATGGAAATACGGATTCTTACTTTGTACAAAATGTGACATTTAACATACTGTACATCAGCATAGATTACACAGCATTTTAAGGTTTATTAGATAGTTTTTAGAAAATTTTAGAAAACCTATGAGCAACTCATCATACAGTGCCATTGAATCAAAAATGGCCACACCTAGAAATTGGAAAGAATCAACAGTCTACAGCTCTTATAACTACCTCCACTCTTCCGGGAGGGCGTTCCACTATATTCTGGAATGAGGACGTGGGGATTTATGCTCATTCAGCAACAACAGGAGAAGTGAGAAGGCCTGGGGCACAGTCTGAATTCCTTTTATCCCAGAGGTATTCGGCGGGGTTGAGGTCAGGACTCGAGTTCTTCCAACCCAACCTCGCCAAACCATGTTTCGTGCAGAGGGAAGGGAAATCTCAGTGCTACGGCATACAAAGACATCCTATGTGTGCTTCCATCGTTATGGCAAGTTTATGGAAGACACATACACAGTAAGGGTTGGATGGTGAGGTCTCCATATACTGTACGTTTTGCAATATAGTGTCGCTTAGTCATTACTCTTTCGGATAAATGCACTGTACCGTACCTTTACAGCATCATTGTGGTGATATTTTCTATAGTACTAAGTTCTGTACATACCTTTACATAGAAATGCATATATAGTGTACCTTTAAAAACTTGTTACAGTACACTATACGCCATGTTTCCAGGTTAAACATTCATATTGCATGTACAAAAGAAAGAAGAAGAAAAAAAAACATTACAGGCATCTACGTCATGTACAAATAAATGTGAAATAATTTATTTTTGTCTTTTTTGTTGGTTTTTGTCCCTCATCCTATTGTGCATAATTCATCAGTATATAAAAAAAAAAGAACAGGCTGGAGAAAACCAAAAATTATTAACCAAAAATATTGCTTTGTATTCCACTAGATTAAAAATCAGTCGAATGTGTTCAGAACCGCATAATGAAGAATAAAGAAGAAGAATTCGCACTGCAGTTTGTCTCTCCTATCTCCTAGAAACATCCATGCAACACCACCTGAAATTTCCAACACGCCGTGGTCTTCCAGTTAGGACCTGTTACCATGGAAACCTTGCTCTTGCAGGCCATTTGCAAAGATACAGTAGAGAAAGCCCGGTGGGACGTGTATTCATTGAACGAGAACACAGCGTGCATGTACATAAAAGCAAGTAAGCAAAGGTTGAATCGATTAAACGTGTGCATTGTGTGCGCATCTGTGTGAATTTCTCGGTTTTTATGGAAATCTCACGACGCCTCCATGCGTCACCAGGCATCGTACTTTTACAGTAAAATGGCACAGCGAAGGCTCAGAAGCACGTCGGAAACGGTATTGTTCAGCTCCAAGCAGGATGGATTTTAGACGCATGGGAAAAAAAATAATAATAAAAAGAACATAAATGGGATGACTCAAAATTACATAAACGAATAGTCATGTCACGTTATTAGAAAGGGGAAAAAAATGAAAAAGGAAGACGCAGCTGTTGTAACACCACTGATGCATTTTATACTTTTCATCACTTACCCCTTCACACACCACGCCTTCTGAAACCCTTTCGTCTTGAGGGAGAGACGCGTTTATCGTCACATCTCATAGAACTGTTAAGAACGTTCAAAACTGTCGACTCCATGGAAATGTATGAAAAATTAAAATATGATGAGGCCTCCGAGTGGCGCAGTGGTAAAGTGCTCGCCTTATCATCCGGAGATCGCAAGTTCGATTCCCGGGTAATGCTGTAACCTCTCACAGCCGGAGGTCTAGAGAGAGCTGATGGGCCGAGCTCTCTCAGATTGGGGGGATGAGAGGTACTTGATGCTCCCAGATTAATCACAGCTCTACAGCCAATCAGGGGCGTCTGTGAGTTCATGCAAGCGGAAAACGCTGTGTGTTACTCCACCCCCAATGGTGCGTGAGCGAGCTTCGTGATGGTCTTCGATGTGGGAGCGCCCCTAGTGACGGGGAGGAATTGAACACGACTGAATTAGGGACAAAAATAAAAAAAATCACGAAAGACTCGGATATCATTTAAACATATGGAGATGCATCATATAAAAGCTATAGCTATGTTTAATAGTGAGAGTAAGAGTATGTGACAATGTGACACATTCAGGGGATCGGGACTAAACAGCTGTGTGGCCATAAGAAAACCACTTGTACAGTAAGTGAGATTAATAAAGAGTGATTCATTTAGCTAAGGAGCAAAATGAAAAGATTTGGACTTTGGAGAACTTTGGAGCAATGGGGGAAAAAAAGGTCATGTGATCTGATGAGTCCAGATTGACCGTACTCCAGAGTGATGGGTGTGTCAGGGTGAAGAGAAGGGGAGCGCATCATGGATATGAAGCCCACTGTGATATGATCTAGGGTGGCTTCAGATGGTCATCGTTATGTGGCAATAAAACGAAGTCAGCTGACGACCTGAATGTACTGAATACTGAACATGTGGGTCATCACATCTATGCATTTTTCCAGCACCGAATTGTGAAAGTGTGGTTCTGGGAGCATGAGAAATCATTTTCAGACATGTGAAAGGTAAACTCAGTCAACATGGCAGTAATGATTTACGTTAAAATATTTAGTCTCACATCCAGACATGATGTCATTGCTTAACCTACAGTATGAAGAATTTAAACAACTTTCTAATTACTCGTCCGACTCATGTGTGATCAACTCACATCAACATTAACGTGATCCAGTTACACAAGGAAGTTCTTGTGAGGATTTAATAGAGGTTATGCTGCCTTGCACCTCCACGTTCTGGGTTCGATTCCCACCTAGTGGGTTTCCTCTGGGTTCTCTGGTTTCCTTCCACAGTCCAAAAACATGCAGATTAGGATAACTGGCCGTCCCAAATTGTCCATTGTGTGCAAGTGTATGTATGCCCCCTCCTAGGAGTCCCCTCGCGACCCTGTATACGGGATAAAGTGGTATAGACGATGATCGAGTGATTCAAAAACACTCGAGTGAAGTGTGTAATGTTACTGCGTCCCAACACCGAAGGTTTAATTTCATTTTTTTTTTTTTTTTTAAAGACTTTTGTGCTGCATGCACAAAAGCATGTTGTGTATATCTGTTTGCGCCCACATGTTGTAATGCATGTAGAGGAGGAGAAGAGTCATGCAGCTGTGCTTGATCAAGGGGGAGAGACAGATTAATACGGTGCAGATGTGCCAGGCCGGTCGCGAGCATGTGCTTCACACTCGGGAAGAAAGGCAGGATCTCGCTATTGTAGCAAGAGAGACTCAACAACCTCGAAACGTACAAACTGAAGCCAGAGGAAATGGTGTCATTAGTCATACAGAGGCGAGTATCTGCATGAGGTGATGTGGGAGATAAATATATTTCAGTTAGGAAAGCAGACACACACAGGCACATGCACATACGTGGACGTGAGTGTCTGGAATTAATTAATCACTTGGACCCTTAGCTTTTCCAACCATCGAGAAATATGAAAGATATACCATTTTAGCTCGTTCCAAAGATTCCTTTCAGCCTCAGGACACGTGTGAAAGTTTGGTCAAAATGTGAACAGCACATTTTTTTCACCTAATCAAATAACACACAGCCGGGAAAAATCGCCCAGAAACTGGCAGCGGTTGAATGGCTGAGGACGCATAACGCATAATTCTTCCCAACCTCAATAACCTCATCCCGAGAGGTGGGGGCGAGGGGTGGGGGGGCGCGGAGTTCGCATTCTACAGTCTTTACTTTTTGAATAACGCACCCTCCTCCCTAAATGTGTGTAAAAAGTCAAGTCTGTTATTTTTCCATTTCTCGACTCATGGAAAATCTCCCCACGCATGTTTTAAGTCTTCTGCGTGAATGACAGATCGCTTCAAGGTGCCAAAACAGTTAGTTCCGTTTTAATCGGAACGCCAAAATGCAGGAAATCTACAGTACGCTAGACATTTTTCCATAGACGAAGCCCTGAACTTTAAATCGAGGTACTAGTCCGCTGCCCAGGGGCCATTTTGGCATAACATGGATTTTTATGAAGTCTTAAACGACTTACATTTTCCACAGAGAATAATTTCTGTCATTAACCACGTCACTTCCGAAACCGAGCTCCAAGTCACCCTGTTCCCGAAGCATTAAAAAAAAATCCCCGCGAGAGACACTTGACCGAGCAGAGACGCACTGAGGACGAACGTATTAGTCCACACCCTGCTCTCGCACATTACATACAAAGCCCTGTCACCAAACTTTTTTTTTTCTTTCCCTAATGCCTCCAAAGAGAATTAGTCCAAATGGCAGGAGCAGATTTTGACCTTTGACCCGAAACGAATGACTGAGATGAGATGTGCTGAAGTGCGGTGTCCGCTTACACACTACGTCCTGAGCTCCATATCTATGTATCTGCAGAGAGCGAGGCCATCAGCGGACGCGTCCGTAATGGAGTTTGGCGAATGAGGAATAATGTTCACGCTGTGATTGCCTACAAGTCTCTTCTCATTTCATAACAGAGTGTACTATTAGGTCTTGAATGCACCAGTGGGCTTCCTTCCAACAGAGCATCATGAATTATTAGCGATCAATAACAAGCGAACCAATAAAAGTACAGCAGCTGTGACTTCGGAACCTTCCGCAAACTCTCGGAAAAAAACTCTGAATGTTAACGAGAACATTTGGGAGATTCAGGTTTTAACTGATTTGTTACATTATGATACATGTTTCTGTATTTTAAACTAAAAATGTATTCTAAAATAAATGGTTGTTATGCACGAGGTTAAATGTTAAAGGTATGCATACCTAATTATTATATTTGTATAAAAATTCCCTTTGGGATTAATAAAGTAATTTAATACAAATCTGTGTAGATTTTTTAAAAAGTACCACACACACACACACACACACACACACACACACACAGCCAAAAAGAAAGTATACACACTTCAGGAAAAGAAAAATACTATGATGTATATTATATTAATATAATATTATTAATATTATCATAACATTATCATATATTTCAATATAGAACTTACAGCCATAAAGTTCGTTCTTTTCCTGAAGTGTGTATACATTTTCTTTTGTGTGTGTGTGTGTGTGTGTGTGTGTGTGTGTGTGTGTGTGTGTGCGTGCGTGCGTGTGTGTGTGTGTATGTATATATATATATATATATATATAGGGCGGC
>JAQQZS010000003.1:21444675-21464675 GCA_030068045.1 Platyallabes tihoni | reverse complement strand
GCGCCCCAGTCACATACAAGTACAGTAAATGCAGTGCAAATAAAGTCTCAATAGAGTATCAATACCATTTCCATATTTGTAGGATTAGCAAACTAGGAATGTTATTAAACGTATCTGTGTAAAATGAAGGTGTACAGTAAGTGTTGTTTAATGTGTAAGCACTCACCCTTCTAGTATTGTCCAGGACACGTGCGTCGGGGCGACCGTAGTTCGGCGGGTTAGCATGGGGGTCGTAGCCTAGTCTGGCGAGCATCGGCGCGATGACGGGCATGTCCCTCAGCACGTCCACTGGGATCTTCCCTACCCACTTGGACAATGCCTCCACGTTGACTGGCTTGATCACCTGGTCTGTGGAGCGCTCGACCCTGCGAAACACAACAAACTCTGAGATTAGCACCGACGCTTCGTCATTTCGCTTAATATCGCTAGCTGCCTAATTAGCCCCAAATGCATCATGAGAGAAAATTCGATAAAGCTCGGAGCCTTCCTCCATTTACAGAAGCATGTAAAATGGTTTAAATGAACAATTTCAGTCGCTGAGATCATCTTCCCGTTGCCACGCATCATGTTTCATTGGCTACATGATGTTCGAATTTCATTAAGATTATGCCAATGGCACTAATGGCTCTATTAAAGACAGAGTTCCAATAATTCTCCTTAACCAACCGGTTATAGTCCACAAATCACCCAATAACGGAGCCTGCAGTGATGCAGCTCAAATAATGACATACGGTGTCAACCAACAGGTCTACGGTATCGCTCGAGAAATCCCAAGGATCTCACACAGCTCGAACAAAAACAAGATTGTTACTATGGTTACCGTGGGACTCCCTTTAACTGGGAATCTTTCAAACAACAAATTCATGAGCAGACTGAAAATGAATCATGCATTATGTCACACCCGTGCTAAATTATTGATCTCTGAGAAATAAAATATTCAGCAAGTTGAGAAGAGCTGTTGTTTATTAGAAAAGCAAAAACACAGTGTCAGCCATTCAGGTCATTTCAATACTTTTTGCTATTAAGAAAACATTCAACACGTATCCAGACTGAAGAAGAGAGATGATTACATAGTCACATAACACGACGTAGGGTTTTTCTTAAACGAGTGCCATCTCTTGCGATTCACGAAAGACTACAGTATTTTAGTGCTCGTACTGTACATGAAAAAAAAAAAAAAACATTTTGGTGATTGCACTGAATCCACTTTGCACACCGTTAAGACGAGTAGTCTTAAGTAGTCTAGTAAAGGAGACAAAGTCATAGAGTAAGACTTTATGGTAAGATATTAATAATGATTACTATTTTATAACAATGCGGCATGGGGGAGTAATCTTTAGAACTTTGGCCTTGCACCGCCTTCAACATCCCGCCTGGGGTCCATGTGCGTGGAGTTCGCATGTTCTTCTCGTACTTGGTGGGTTTCCTCCGGAGTACCCCTCACACAGTCCAAAGACATGCAGAACAAGCTGACAGGCTTTCCCAAAATTGCCCATAGTAATGGTGAGTGTGTGTGTTATGCGCTAAAATGACCCGATGCCACGGATTGCCCCCCTACATAATTTCTATCAAACATATTAGGACACCACAATCAAAAATTCATATTATTATTATCAAATATATTATATTATTAAATATATTATTAATATTATAATTAACCCTAGGCACGTGACAAATTAATACACGAAAATTAAGACATGTAATACAAATTCTCATATAGTGTTGATTTTGTGGCACATTTATTTTGCAGGGGTTTGTCATGTAATACAAAAATGCTTAAACGAAATAAATATTGTTTATGATGAAAATATACATGTTGTATATGAAAAAAATATAATAATTTATATATTTTTCCCTATACAACATGTCTTTTTTATATTGCTCATTTTTATAATCAAATCGTTTGGTGCAATTTGTAATTCGTAAATCATAAACCTATGAATTTATGTTCTAATATAATTCTAATATATTTGATAGAGATTATATGTGTGTGTGTGGGGTGGGGGGGGGGGGACAGTGCATAACAGTGTGCATTAGTTTTTTTGATACTTACTCATTTGAAATACTTTTTTCAGTTTTTGTATCTGAGAAAAGGCTTTAAAATAAGAATGTATGGCACCGTAATGCACTTAATTGATCTCAGTCAACTTTAAGCTGTTCCTTGTATTGTGAATGATGACTATGTTTATTTTTGATAAAATGCTGTATGCATTTAAAAAATAAAAGTAGATTTTTCTAAAAAAGAAAACCAATTAATCTTTGTTCCTCTTACATATTTTACATTGCTGTTTAATTAAGCAAAATTACATTTTATCCGATTAATCGATTACATTTTTGGTAGATTACTAAAATATTCGATAGCTACAGCCCTAGTTTTAACCATTTAATTGTTTTTCTGCAGTTAAGAGTTCATTCAGACTTCAGGTTAGACTTAAACACTCCTGTCAGTGCAACACTTTTCTCTCAAAACTTTTCTGATTCTGAACTTTCCATTGCCTCTGAACCACAGGGAATGGGGAAAAGTGCTTAAGTAGAATGTTATGCGTTACCGCCGTCTCCCTCCCCGCTCACTTTCACTGCTTTTGAAGCGAAGATTATTCGAGGCCACCTTTGTTATTCCCCCTTTAGAGGTGACTAGAAGCAGATGGGAAACAGATTACAACAGTCTGTAGTGGGAACGAGGGGAATCTCCAGCAAAATCCTGACATTCGACATCACATAGAGCCGCGTGGAAAAAGCAGCACATGACAAGCCCAGAAAGATTTAATTATTTTTATTTTTTTCCATTCTTTATTTCCACTGAGCCGGCTGTAAGTAGGGTAAGGCCTCCAGTGTGACTCACACTGCCATGTGCGTTCGAGTTTACAAGTGTATGGCCCAGAAGCAAGTATGACTACCTACCTCGTCACGTCTCCTTGGGCATTAATTTTATATTTTTTTACACTCTCAGAACTGCCCAGTTCAAATTGAAGAATCAGAATGAGAGCACAGCTTTTCTCCGACACAGTCAGTTCCTCCCCCACAGGAGACACACAGGAGATTATGGCCGAGACTATCAAAAACTCTGGCTTTGCTTCATCACATGACTTCATCACTACTTGGCCGGATTCAGGCTCTCCCGCTCACTAGCTCGAGCTAGCGGTTAGTTTTACCGAGCCGCTCCGCACTATTAGAGTTAGAGACCCGAGCTTCTCCCCTGACACCGTGCAGTCCATTTACACTAAAAATAAGTGCTGCTTTACGTGTCGGACTCCCTGGCCGATACACTGCTTTACTTCAATAATCCATCTACGTTTGAATTCCACGTCGGCACTTACTACATGATTAATAGGCTTATTTCTGTCTGAAGACACAGGCAATTGCTTTACCCTTCTTCTTTTTTTTTCTTTTCATTTATTCGAAGACTATAGCTCTAGATATTCTCCACTAATGGAAGCTGGCACCAAGTTTCACTCTAAAGCGATGCTCTTAGAAAAAAAAATAGAGATGCGCAAGACTGACAAAGAGGTAAAGCCGAATCAGGCAGTCTCTCTCTCTCTCTCTCTGATGAGTCATGCTGTTCTCAAGAAAAATAAGATCTTCTGTCATTCGCTGTTGCCATGGCCAACTAATGGAGAGCCAGCATCGTTGCAATACGCTGATGCTAATTGGAATGAAGATACAATGCTACAAGACACCCTTTGAGTTGGCATCTGGAAGAATTTGCAATTCAAAAAAGATGTCATGCCGGCATCATAAAGGACGGCTCATGGTCGATAGAGAACAAACCCGACTGCTGACAGATCTGCAGATTGGACGTTATTACAGATTAGAACATTGATAACTTTTTTCAGAATGAGTACAATATTTTTTTAAAAAATCGATTCAGTTATGAATCCTGATTGTTTTGTATGGCCGATACAGGTATCGTGCCTCATTGACTTCAAAATCATATTTCAAATAATTTATAGCCCCCGAATGGCGCAGTGGTAAGTGCTCACCCCATCATCCGGAGAGCGCTGGTTCGATCCCGGGTGACGCTGTAGCCTCTCTCAGCCGGGGGTCTAGAGAGAGCTGATTGGCCGAGCTCTCTCAGCGGGGTGGGATGGGAGGCAATTAGTGCTCCCACATTAATCATGGCTCTACATCCAATCAGGAGCGTCTGTGAGCTCACCCATGCGAAAGGAGTATTGGATAGCACCGTGCTCCCAACTGTGTGTGAGCGAGCAGTTCGAAAAGATGTGGTCGGTGGCGTAACGTGGTTTGGAGGAAACGTCATAGTCTTCCCTCCCAACTGAACGGTCGTAGTAGCCTTACTATGGGGGCCCCTAGTGACGTGGAGGAATTAGAAATCTGAAAAAAAAACCTAAACTATTTATTACATTTATAATAGAGATGGACCGGTCGATTAGCCAGTGCCCAGAATTGGCCGTTTTTTCAGTCGATCATGTTGGACATAACCGATCCTGTGCCGAGTGCACGAGTATCCGATTGGCGCGTCAGAAACTCACTATTATTATAAATGTGTTTCTTAAACGTTTGCATTGACACTGATCCAGTAAGATGCGAGTTTGCACGCACAAAGCATTTAATCAGAATAAGCGGCAAAGTGGTTCTGCATTTAATCTGCTGGAAGCAAAGGACGTACTTTTCTCCAACTTTTTTCATTTGATGATAAATCACGCCTTACGACTGCGTGCAACATTTCAGTCTCATCATGTGTACCCCGCGATGGATTGGCACCACATCCAGGGTGTACCCCGCCTCGTGCCCCAAGTCCCCAAACTGTATAGATGAAGAGTAAGTGAGTGAGTGATCCTGGATTGATGCGATAGAAACACATTATTAATATGCTGCATTATCAAAAGTTGCGGATAATGAGAAACAATGCAAAGAAATTTGTTTGTCTGCTCTGTGCTCTGGGGTAACCAAACGCCGCATTTCTGTATAATCATACGGGTGGTGCACTTTGTTAAACTTAAGTTAAATGTTAAGGTAAAGTCATGCATTTGAAGTAATTTTGTTTAGTTTAGATGCTGCGCTTGGGTTTTAGAAGAATTAATGTTAATGCTGTATTTTAATTACTCGTGTTAAATCCAGTTGTGAAGTTGATGAATAAAGCTAAGGTATAAAACGTTTCTGGCAACTTTTTTTAATAAGGTATTAAAATTGTAAAAAATCTGGAACAAAAAAAAATCTAATATTGAATATTGTGATTCTTCATTGAGACAGAATCACAATATTAATCTAATCGGCACTGTGATAATATCGTATCGGGTGTCTGGAGATATTTCTACTAAATTGGTTGATACCAATCCTAATCCCATCCAGGGTGTACCCCGCCTCATGCCATGAGTCTCCTTGGATAGGATCCAGGCCCCCCCACGACCGTGTATACAGGATAAAGCGGTATAGGCCGTATTATCTTTGATTGGTTAAAGCTTTACTACGAGCTGTTCTCACCAAGTTTATTAAAATGTTCTATTATTCTGATTATTACTGGAATATCCGAATCCATGTAAATGGAGTTTTAAGTTGGAGAATGCCATAATAACAGATACCGGTATTTGCATGAACACATCCATAGTTCTTATGGTTCAACACAACGGATAGCTCCGAGTCTCACGGGCTGGCCGAAGTAGGCGATGATCAATCCTCATCCTCTCCAGCCTCCACCCCTGAGTACAGAAGTGCTTTTAGAAAACACAAATCCCCAAAGTGTCTGAGAACAGTGCTGGTAAAGAAAGAGAAATAATTTAACACAGCTAAAGATGTCCATTTCTCCAGCAAGAGCCATAAAGCCTCTTAATATGGAGATCAATAGGGAGATATGGAAAACAAACAAAACACTAAAATCTGCCAGGTGTGTTAGAGCGAGAGAGCATGACTAAACTGGTTAGTCCATTTCAAAGCACCAATTACTGTATCTTCATACAGGATGAAATCTATTCTTTTTTCCAGATTACCAATAATAAACGAAAAACACCAAAAAAAACAACAACTGTATTTTCATCCCTACTAACAAGTAAAAATAATAATAAAAAAAAAAAAACATGTTAAGTTCTTCTTCATTGAGCTCTGCTTAATGGCCTCTGCCTGTTTGTCAATTATTCATGATGAACTCTAGTGCTTTTCTGCAGGGTGGTGTTTTCCTAAAGTCAGATAAGAGAAATCCCCAGCTGCACAAATCTAAGTAATGGCCAGGGCTCTGCCACAAGTCACCTTAAAAACATGAACATGTAATGGATCTTAATGGTCATGTCCTGGCTTTAGTGACGCTGGGCTGGGGTTATGCGGTGCACCAAAGATAGAGACCTGGGCACTTTTCTGGCAGGTGCTGTGGGCCAAATTTAATGGATGGTTTTCTGTAAGTGCCCTCTGGGAGTCTGGGTGGGGTTCTGTGTTCATCAAGCCATTAGAGCTTGCTAGGCCTTAAAATCATATCAATCCCTCCTTTGAAAACAAGCCACGGTGCCCAAGTTCTCCTGGAGCACTGTAGCATGATCGAGGCTTGAGTAGGCATGTTCTACTGACTGCCTCATAAACTCTGAAGCACCGTAGAACCTATAGAAGTGTGTAACCCAGCAAATACAGTACCATGCTTTGGTATGCCAAGCTATTAACTGCAAAAAGGAATAGTGTGTATTCCCATTGTGCGGCAATTTTTCACGCAGATCTAACAGTGAGAACTCACAAATTCAGCATTACGCTGTCTCAATGCGTGCTTTCAAGAAGCGCATGCCATTCTCGGGCTGAGTGGAGGTGTGACGTTTGACACGTATGCATCGGCGGAATGTCATGTGTAGGAAATACCATGCATACCCCTTCATTTCTAAAACCGAATGTTAAACCGAGTTTGTTCTGAAGTTTCGAGGTCGCTGTCGTTCTAATTCACTGGTATTTCACATTAATATGTTGCCCGACTAGCGGCACGTTGCCTTAGCGGTTAGGACCGTCACCTCACACCTCCTGGGTCACGGTTCGATTCCTGCCTCGGGTCTGTGTGCATGGAGTTTGCATGTTCTCCCAGTGAAGTTAGTGGGTTTCCTCCGGGTACTCAGGTTTCCTCCAACAGTCCAAAGACATGCAGATTAGTCTAATTGGCGTTCCCAAATTGCCAATGAGCAAGGATATGCATGTTGATGTTCCCTGCAATGGATTAGCACCCCATCCAGGGTATATCCCACCTTGTTCCCCAAGTCTCCTGGGATAGGCTCTATGCCCCCTGCAAACGTTGACACAGGATTAAACTATATAGACGGGCACTTGCTGACTCACATCATTGTTCACAACATTTTTCACGCTTGGTGCACTACAGCTTAAGCACTTAAGTGTAGTACATCTGAATTTCCTCTATACTGTATAAGATATCAGTCTGTTAGTTGTTCACTGTTGGCATATCGCACACATCAAACATCAAACCCCCACTTCACAACTTCCCTTTCACACAGACCTCGTCTTGACCCTGTGCATAACCTCTGCTTCCGGCTTAATGGTGTAACAACAGCAACCCCCGATTCTTCCTCCATTCCGTTCGTACAGAGGGCAGAAGCGCAATGACGGCGCAATATTTCCGCCCTGCACCAGCGGTGTGAAAGGGGCTTTGGTTCCACAGGTCTGATGTTCTCACTGTTGTCTTCTAACTTCCTGAACATTTTTGGATCTTTTTTTTTTTTTTTCTATAATTGAAATTCAGACCAGACCTAACAAATAAATGGTAGTACATATTTCAGTTCATATTTGTAAACTCCAAGCATTCTCTATTTACCTTAATAGAAATCAAGGGAACTGTCCTTGTGCAACTTTCATGCGGGAAAAAAAAAACATGTGCAAGATGACTAATGTGAGACTGGAAGGAAAGTAAGAACTTCCAGAGGGTGTAACAATGGGCAATCAAACCAGATTCTTGTGCCAGGCTCTTCTTTGAATTGGGACTCCGCTTCTTGTTTATTTGTGAGTGATGAATCTCTCATCACTTGTTAGACAACAGCTAATTCTGTCTGAGCAATCTGACGAGTGTTGATAATGGACAGTAAAGGCACTGAGACGTTAAACTACTGTGTACGCATCACTCCACGTCCCAGGTGTTCTACAGTCGTTAACTGCCGGTCGCAGCATGGGTGAAAGGAGGTCTGTACGGTTCACCATACTGACGAGAGAGCAGCTACATCCCAAAAACTTACTTTCAAGACCAGTCACAGGTCTGGACAGACAATTGCCTCTGGTTGTTTTATTTACGCCCAAAGTGACCTCTTCTACTTGGCGTGTAGAAGAAGTGATTGAACACCTTACAAAGTGCACTAGCGTTCCAATTAACGCTATTTGGGATTAAATCCCGGAACCAGGAAGTTAACAAAGCTGAAACTTGAGATTTACTGGACTGTCCACCACCTCCATGGTTTATTCTTCTCACCTTTTGGCTACATATACCGGGAGGACTGTCAGTCGCCAGCTCCTTCAGTTGCAGGTAGTTATGTGTTGGTGGAGCAATGTAACTGATTAAATAAACATATCACAATCTGTTGGTAATAAATGGTGTCGACCGTTATATACAGTAAGTCCCCTACATACAAACATTCGAGTTATGAACTTTTGAAGATACGAACATGCATTTGCGCATGTTCAATAGTAGAAGGTAGGTCACAGGTCTGGCATACATTGTCACGTGAATGCAGCGTGCGTTCTCTTAAAGTGCACTACAAGCCCAGGATGTCCAGAAGCGAGTGCAAAAGCAGCGGTGACGAGGCTGGGACTGCTAAGAAACTGCAAGCAATAACGATGAAGACAAAAGTGAAAATAATTGATAGAATGGAGCGAGGTGAAAAGACGGCAGACATTGTTCATTCTTTTAACATGAATTGTTCCACCATCGGCACGATTCTAAAGGACACCGTACTGTAATATACCGTGTAAAACCACTTGTGTTAGTATCCTAGCATCTAGACAATGTTTGTTGGACTTGTGAACAAATTGGACTTACGAACGAGCTCTCGGAATGGAACTCGTTCGTATGTAGGGGTCAAAGCAATATCACGCTCGAGGTCGTGCTGTTTTTTTCTGGATATCAGCACGGCTGTGATGCCTGTCATTCCTTCTGTCATGTCATATTGCTTAAGCGGCACACAAAAATAGTGAAATGCTGGTCTCATGGGCTCCTCTCAGCATTGTATTCAATAATACACCACCCCTTATGTTCTCTTTTTAGGAGCACAATTGACATCAGTTTGGTCATGTCATGTGTCAGGTGGCTTGGGACACCACATTCGGTCCCTTTTTATTAATATTTGATTGGAATCAATGTATTGAAGAATAACATGTATATGGCCAAAGGGTGGGACACCATCTGGTATGCAGATGCCACAGAAAGGACTCTTCATCCATTCAGCTCTACCTGTACATACCATTGCTTTTTCTTGATATTCCTAAATTAGGACATGTATAGGAACCTGAGGAACTGTCTGGGAATCCAGCATTGTTTGCCTACAGTGATTTTTAGCATGAATTTAGGAGCAGAAAGCCTTAGAAACTGAAGCACTTTAAGTGTTTTTGACGCATTCGAGCATTGAAACTCTGCCTGAGGACACGGAGGTAATGAGAGCATATGCGTATGCACCCAGCTGGAGTCGTAGTCAGTCAACATTAGCATTTCGCTGCATTAACATGAATAATCAGCACAGTAACCGGGCAAACAACGATAAACATCCAACTGACGAAAGTCGACCGAGCCGGGCACAGATAAAGAGGGAAGAGTCAGCGTTCACATGGTTAAAAAGTTTCACGTGAGCTCTGCGCACGATCTCTGGGACCCGATGAAAGATTAGACATAATCTGAAATAATATGATGATATCCGCAATTATTCTTATCACTGCCTTTTTATTTCATTAGATCAGACCCATCAAACATCTAACACAGGATGTTAGGAGAAGACAAGCAGGGACGGGAACGGGAGAAAAAAATATTTGTTTAATAGGCAAGAGTGGTTATGTACTTTACACCTGCTAAGATTTTGTCTTAAACCGGGCGATGTGTAAACACAGACACAGATATTATCTGATCCAGAGGTACAGTACGTGCAGACGAATTACAACTTGGACCGCGAGTTCAGTTCGTTAGAGATTAGGATAGTTGTGTACGTAGAGTATGCTGTGTTGTGTTTTATTATTTCCAAAATATCATCCAAAGTTCATTATTGAACAGACTGTGCGCCGGGTTTTTTGACCGCAGGAACACTCCTCGGCATGTGATATTTGCCAGACGTTCAGCAGCGGGCCTGCTTTATAAAAATAACAGAAAAAACAGACACCAGGAATGACTTTACTCATCTTCTTTCTCCTAATGTCTCCAGTTAGATCAGGGGTACAAACCGTCCAGCTGAGGACCTAGGCTAAGCTTTAATTAAAGCTCCACAAATAAGTGTGTACATTTTTCAGCTGAAAACTTTCTGTTTGAAAAAGATCCTGCATTGTGGCAGGCCTGATTTGGTTATTGCTTTTTCAAATAAGGGTTTTAAACTACCCTTTTAAGGGACTGCCATTATAAATAAACTGCCCTGGACTCCCCCTTTTAACACATTCATGTTCAAGACATTTAGGATATTTCTACGCAATGATATCATCGATGTTCAGTGATCAGCCATGAAGTTTAGGCCGTTTTTTCACATCAGGGCCATGGATCGTTTCCGAGAACACTTGACTCCAAAACCTTTGATCAGTGAGAACACAATCGTTCCATGCTTTTGAACCGTTCCCAAGCATGGAAAGAGCGGCGTCGAAAACGATATGAAGACCGTCCCAGGAAGGCAAAACCAAAACCTACCTCTGCTACAGAAGCAAAGTTCATTTAGAGTCACCAGCCTCAGAAATCACCAATTAACCAATTAACAAACAGGACCTCAGATTAGCGGCGTTATGAAGGCAGAGCGTAAGTATCAGACACATCTCAATATCAACTGTTTAAAGGAGATTATTGCGTATGTAGTAGGTTGTATCTCTCAAATGTGAAATTAATAAAAATATCAAATAAATCAAAACATCATGTTAATGGTCTAATTTGGGAAACGCTGACGTACTCTTCCTGGTTACAGTTCTCAACTGTTCTCTTCTAGTGCGTTAGAAAGGACAACCAAACAGATTCAAAGCCAAAATTCTGTCTATTTGCATAAAATTATATTTGGAAATTGGCAATGAAATATATTCACCCACCAGATTTTTGAAAAAATCCGTTCCAGTAACTTGATTCTTCTTGGAATATGATCCTGTCCTTGATATAAAAGACAAACAATAGCTATACAACTATTATCTTAGTGTGTGTTATTTCTTGTTCCTTTCCAGAAGCTCTGAGAAAAAAAAACGACTATGCACTCACACACAGGTATAACATGGCTCATCAGCAGGACATTATGAGACGTTTACAGCACTTGGCTGAAATTACGCCTGCCCGAGCGTCCACTTTAGACGGGGTTCCAGCGGGCCAGGCAAAAGTTAAACGAGAAAGGAAATTTACAGTCTATGAGATAAACCCAAGCAAGGTCGATTTTATAACGCGTTTCCCAAGGCAATTACTTTAGCCATAATGCTGAATTACCTGACTCTGACAGTGAGTGAGCGAGATGAAAGGCAGGCCTAAACGCCTCGGGAAGAAAAAAGAAAAAAGAAAAAACCCAGGATTCCTGAGCGGCGGCCTGAGAGAAAAGAAAGAACCACACAGCTTTTTTCCTTCCTGTCTGATTTTTAGCAAAGATTACGGATGACATGCAGTCGGAAGCTGAGTTTCTGCAGGAGGTCTGGAGAGAGACTGGAGTGTTGCAGTGAAGTATGACTCTGTAGTTTTTGCATGACTTTGTAGTTTTGATTCTTTAACAAAACTCTGGATTTGGCCTAAACTTTTTCACACATTGCTCCTAAAGGCGATTTGCTCCGGGTTGCCGTTCTTATCTGCACCGACGGCAAACAGGAAACTTTCCCTTGTTTGACCTTTGGGACCTGGTCATGCATGCGTGGGTCCTAAAGCACAACTTTGGCAGACTGAAAATGATCAGGAACTAAATGCTGAAAAGGGAAAATGATGATACTTATCATGCCTTTTAACATATACATAGATCTTAATATAATCGATTCAGTTTAGCAAGCAAAATAAACTGCTCTGATAGGGTTTTCTTTTTCAGATTAAAGGCAAGTCCAACATTAAATGCTAAGCCACTGCAAACAGCAACAAGATAATCTAATCACTGCTGCTCTGGATTCAACTATAAACCAGTGACATGCGCCTAAATACCCAACCTTTATCCTTCCTATTAAACTAAAGATACTAATCCCATCTCATCGTCTGCATCATCTCTTTATCCTGTATACAGGGTCGCAGGGGGCCTGGAGCCTATCCTAGGAAGCCCTGGACAGGGCGCCAATCCATCGCAGGGCTTGGTGTGTTTCCTCTAGGCTCTCTGGTTTTTGCTTCCACAGTCCAAAGACAGGCAGATTAGGCTAACTGCCTGTAGTGTGTGAATGCGCATGTGAATGTTCACAGGAGGTCCTACCACGGATGTAAAAATGGGAATAAATTCGATGTTCACCACTGGCCTCCACCCTAGTTGAGGTTCCTAGATGGACGGATGATAATAAATCTGAGAGGGTCAGTTACAATAACAAGCATAGTTGAAGTTGGTTAAATTCCGAGTGGTACGGATCCATGCTGGAAGTACAAAATTTTAATAAATACAATTCCTACATACTATATGGAGTTCCTATGTCCTGCTGGTGTGTGTCGACAGAGAGGCTTCAGACGTCAAACTGAATGTTCGGACACGTCAGGTAAAACCAAAGTTATGATTACACTGAATGTTACTGTTACCAGAATATGGAAATAATGTCACAGAAAATGCTCAATAATAAACAATAAAAACATACAATCAAATGTGTCTATGGTATTTTTTTGCCTGTGATCATATTTTTTCCCCTTCAGTCACGTCTATATAATAAATAAATAAATAAATAAATAAATAAATAAAAAACTATTCTGATCATACAGGACATTACAGGATGTACTGTATTGTGCAATAAAATACAGAAATGCAGAAAACACTAATAATGTGCTGGGTTTTAAGGGTTACATTACAAAATGTCACTAAGAGGTTTTTTTCATTGTTTTATTGAATGATTTTAAAAGATAAACTGACTGCTGCTTTATTCTCCAAGGGTAACTACAGGTGTTGGTCTTTCTTCAAGCTGCTTCCGGAGGTCTTAACGCATGTACAAAACCACAAATGTAGGGGACAAGAAAAACCTGTCAACATCCTGGCCAATGAAATGAGATAAAGTCGCTCACCCAAACAAAAAGCTTATCAAGTAGAGAAAATCTACCTGCAATGTCTTCACACATAGTTCCAAAGAAAGTGTGTTTACACGCCGTACAAGTATAATCCCATAAGTCCTGTACAAACCGCTGAGGGCCTGAAGCAACATGTTAGCACAGCGTCAGGAACATGCGTGTCGACCCAGCCCGTTCATTTATCCCCTCTTACTGTACATCCCCAGCAATCGTTCAGCGGTCATTAGCGCTCACCGCATCTTAATTCCCTCGACTGCTTACAGAAAACGATCAGATAATGTTTATAAACAAAACATGCTTTCATCTGCTAAAGAACAGACACATTGCGACATTTCACATAAAAACAGAAAGTCGCCTGGCACGTGATCAAAGCAGCGTTAATTTTCCTCAACGTAAACAATGATGAAACCTGTTTTACATGACGAAGACGAAACTAAAAGTAATGTCTGAAAACATTTGTCTGAGTGTGACAAAAGAAATGTTTTTCGTCAACGAGTAAAAACTAATCGATGACGTGAATGACAGATGCGCGGACAAATGTTTTTTCAATTCATCTGCATGTCCTTTTCCTAAATGCATCACATCTTATGATTGGTGGTTTTACAAAAAAAAAAAACAAAAGGAGCTTTGCCCCGCCTACCAGCATCAAAAACAAACCATTCACTACCTGGTATAGCTCTTCCTGCTGTTGGAAAAGAAAAACTATTTTGTTTGTTTAGATTGAGTATTAAGGTTGCATTAATACTCAGTCACACTCACTCATTGTCTATACCACTTTATCCTGTGCACATGGTCACGGAGGGGCCCTGGAGAGTATTCCAGGAGACTCGGGGCACAAGGCGGACAGGGTGATAATCCATCGCAGGGCACACACACTACAGACAATTTGGGAACACCAATTAGCCTAATCTGCCTGTTTTAGAACAGTGGGAGGAAACCAGAGTACCTGGAGGAAACCCACCATGCACGGGGAGAACATGCAAACTCCATGCACAGAGACGCGAGACAGGACTCAAACTCGGACCCTGGAGGTGCAAGACGACCTTGCCTTGCATTAATACAGCAAACTCACTCAACGTCTTTATACTTTACCCTGTAATCAGGGTCGCGGGGGGCCTGGAGCCTATCCCAGGAGACTTAGGAGGGGTACACCCCGGACAGGGTGCCAATCCATCGCAGGACACACACACACACACACACACACATGCTCACTCACACTCTACGGGCAATTTGGGAACGCCAATTAGCCTAACCTGTATATCTTTGGACTGTGGGAAGAAACCGGAGTACCCGGAGGAAACCCACCAAGCACGGGGAGAACATGCAAACTCCATGACAGAGACGCGAATCGAGCCTGGTTAGGAATCGAACCCAGCCCCTGGAGGTGCAAGGCGACAGTGCTAACCACTACACCGCCGTGTCGCCTTAATACAGTTAACTTTATTTTTACATGTGTACTGTTATTTAAACCATGACCTTGCATTACTTACCTAGTTATAAACAAAGTCCCCTACAGTCATAGTGAAAGCATGCTGTTTGTAGCCCACCCACTGCACTACACAAATCACAAGTCGTTTAGTGAAACTTTCATTGAAATTGAAAATTTTGGATTACGATTCGGAAGGTCCCAGGTTCAAACCCCTCAACCACTAGGTTGCCACTGTTGGGCCCTTGAACAAGACCCTTAACCTTCAACTGCTCAGATGTACAATGTAAAAATGTAAGTCGGTTTGATAAGGGCTTCTGCCAAATGCCGTTAATGTAAATGTAACGGTATGTGATTTAATTGTTAATGTATTAATAAATTGAAAATAAATTGACTAAATTTAGGCTAAAATGTTTTTAGTTTTTGTCGACATAAAAAAATAAACCGATGTACATTTTAGTCAAAATACTGAGAATAAAATTAACTCTAAATAGAGACTAATTGTTTAAAACAAAAGAACAGCACCAAAGAGTTGTCATGACTTCAAACGACTCAGACGAGACAAGTCACCCTCCCGGACGCCGGGAGGATTAAACGGGTGTTAGGTTCTGTTTTACTGTTCCGCTCTAGACTGTAATTACAGCAAAATAATTAGGCAGAGCTACCCGATTAAAACCGTGTCTAATAACACCCTGTATATGACTTCTGCAGAAGAAAGCCCTGTCTACTTGGAGTGACTTACTTGGAAAGCGAAACACCTCCTGATTTTCCAATGAGGTCCTCGTGATGCAGGACCGAGTCGTTCCAGGGAATGTTGAGGAATTTCAGCAGCGTCCGCATCCATTTCTCCGGATGCAGGACGAGCTGTTCGTAGTGCATGGGCAGGCACTTGTCGGCCGCCTCCAAACACTGAGTGTACATGGTCTCTATGGCCCGGTTCCACTTTGTCAGGCAGTCTCGGTAGCTGTTTAAGTCAAAGCCGGCGATAGTCACTTTGCGCGAGATCATGGAGTGGACGGAGGCTCTGCCGTCACGAATCATGAGGATGAATTTTGCGCGGGGGAAGATCTTTGCCAAGTACGAAAGGGACTTGAGGGCAAACGGGTCCTTGTTGCACAGGTAAGTGGCCGGCTCCCCGTGCTTCACGATGATCTCCAGAAGGAAGGCCTGCATCGCCGAGTCTAGCACTTCATCCGTGACGCCGGCTTCGTCCAGGCGCATCTTCTCACGTCCCGAGCGGCTCCACATCTGCTTCATGGCCAGGATCCGGGGGATGACGCGAGTCTCTTCCCCGCAGCGGACATCTGGGTGTGCGTCCAGCATGGCCCTCATTAGGGTGGTGCCGCTGCGAGGAACGCCTCCGATAAAAATGAGCGGCATGTCCTTGTTGTAGACGAAAGGGGTACTGATGTTCTGTCCAGTGCGCAGCGTAGAGCGCAGGCCGACCGGGATTCGATCGTCGCGGTGGTGGCATTCCATCGCATGCCGACCGAGGTAAAACACCGTCACGGAGCTGATGACCAAACAGGCCACCAGCAAGTTTTGCTTGAGCTTGCCAATCATCTTGGGGCCAGGGACAGAACCAGGGACGAGCCTGTGCCAGACAGGGCGGGGTCGTAGTTAGAGAAAAGGGACAGGAAGGGTTGGAGGACACACGGTTTTTCAGTTCAGGACTCCCTGCTGAAGGACGAGTATAGATCAGGATCTTCTCCGTGCGGCTTTCGTCTAGTTCCCAGCTCCATCGGGCCTGCAACGACAAATCCAGAACAGACCCACGTCAAATTTTATTTGATAGGAAGTTATGACAGGTGTCCTGGCTTAAACAACAAAAAAAAAAAAACAAGCAGGATTTACGATAGGTACCAGATCAGGATACCGGTTTGATGCAGTATGACATGCTCATCTTATCATGGTTTTGATGTTCGGTTCTCTTGCAAGCGGTGGAGTCTGTTTGTACTTCAGCAACAACAACAACAAAAAAAATATTGAGCAGAAACGTTTTTCGACCGCTGACTGCTGTACACAAGGCCCGAGTGGTAAACTGCACACAATATGCAACACATGTAAAGGTTTACCACACAGTGCTGGCTCGTGCTCAATGGTTATGTCGTGAGGTTTCCTCCTGGGGCTTTTTTCTTTAACCAGAGGGCCACACGCTGCCCTGAGTAAACGCCATGCATAAACACACTTGTGGAATTCGGGACGACGGGGATATACAGTAGTAACGCACAGAGCAGCTGGATTCCCAGTCTGCAAACATACGATAAGATATTTTTACTGACCCTTTCTTATGCACAGTTTGTCTATTTTTTTTTTTTTTAAATCCCTTGATAAGGTTAACCAGCGGAAATTGTCGTATTACACTTCGTCATGTATTGAGAATGTTCTGTACTTGGAAAACCCCGCCAATTAAAAGATATTAACTTGAACATATTCCTTGTGGATCTCTCTTACATTTCGAATAAAGGGGAAAAAAACTAAATACACCATCTTATACAGGCTGGGGAAAAAAATATGGAATTCTGTGAGGTGATGTAATTGGAAGATGAAAGTCTCCTGTGTTTTTTAACATGTATAAAAACATGTAAGTTATAAATCTCCAACTCTAATACTAAGACGAGCCAAGTCTTCTTCGTGTAGCGGCAAGCATCTACAAAACCAGGCTTGTCAAAAATGATTGGAAGCGTCTCAAATGAGAAAAGGTCTGGGAAAGTAGAGGGACATTTATTTTATCGTTGCTACTCAAACCAGCAAGGGAAGCAGGCCATATTTCAAAAATGCCATTGCATAAAAATATAATACGACACGACACTTCCACCAGACAAGACACTCATGCGTTGTCCTCCTGTCTCAAGTGGAAATAAGCTGAGCAAGGAATAAGCCGATAATCAGTGGACATATGTAGTGACAGACGCAAGTGGATTATCAGGAGACGCCTTAATCAGATCAATAGAACGCTTAGCTAAGCTATGGAACAGAAAATCCCAGCTCATCTGACTGAGCAGTTTTCAGGTGCCGCACCGGGAGAACGATGGATAGGAAGGTGAAGAAGGAGAACCTTCAGATTAAAGCTGCACGATTAGGCAGATTCACAATTTAAATCAAAAAGGTCTGTGGAAAGGAAGCAAGCTCTTTCTGAAAACACGATCGTTCATTCTCTATACCGCTTATTCTATATACAGGGTCGCGGAGGGCATGGAGTCTACAGTTGGGAATCGAACCCTTAACCAACTGAACCACCACCACCACCACCACGTGTCATGGTTAGATAGGATCAAATACCCCCCTCCCCAGTGGTAGGTTCACATTTAAGAAAAAAAAGTCATCGTTATAGTCAGTGAACGCTACTGGAAAAAGCTCAGTGTTGCATGAAGATATTCAGCGCATTTTAATTGTAGGGGACATTTTAAAGAACAGTCTTTTGTAGAAAGTCTTTTTAAAAACTTCTGTTTTTAGAAGAGATAATGTGTGTAAGTAAACTCCAACAGTGTGACCATATGTTTAAGCTCAAAAATATGACTCATGACATGTGCTGCTGATTTTTCATGAAAGGTGCCAAGCATTCTAGAGCTGACTGTGTAATACTTGGAAAGAATCCAGTCTCTGAGCTCAAACTATCTTTAGGCTGATCAGAAGAGAACACATCCATTATACATTATGCTTATGTGCTTTTATACGATAAGCCAAGTTGGACTGATTTCCTGAACTAAAGCTTCTTCAGTGTTAAACTGCAGGGCCCTTACAGAAAGGAGGTTAAGTCAAGTCTGATGACATACAGTATGATTAGGATTAGACATGATAATGATGAATATAGATATGATTAATCTTAATTATAAGATTAAGCATGGACATCTAACCCTAGGCATTAGATCAGACGTGATTGGACACGATATTATATCATATCTAATAAGATTAGATTGGACATGGAATGATATACGATACAATACGATTAGATTAGATTAGATTCAACTATGTGGACATTGTGTAAGGACATGTACAAAGCCAATTTAATGCAGGAGATTAGATATGATCAATTTTATCTAACCATGTCTAATCATACAGTAGAACATGATACTGTATATACTGTACGAGTAAATTGGAAAGGTGATTAGATTAGTCATATGATTAGATTTGACATGCTATGATTAGATTAGACATGATCAGATATTATATAATATCTGATAAAATTAGATTAGACATTTTATGATATACAATATGATTAGATTAAATTATTTTGACATTGTGCAATTACATGTACAAAGACAATTCAATGCAGTAGATTAGATATATGATTAAACATGGTAAGATATAATTGGACATTTAAATTACAAAGGATACACTTTGATTAGATTAGTCATATGATTAGACTAGACATGCCATGTGTTTATTGTTATACATTATGTCTAATCTGATATGATTAGACATGATATACAGTACGACAATAAAATTAAATAAAATATATGACATGATACAATGTTACATCTGAAATACGATACAATATATAATTTTAATGAGATTAGACATGGTCAACACAATATAATATAATATAAGACAATATGATTAGATTAGACATGATGTAATTAGACATGACATAATAAGATTACACATAATTTAATATAATTAGCCATTTAATTAAATTAGATATGATACATGACATAACTAGATTAGACAAAATATAATCAGATATGATACCTTATAATTAAACATCATTTGATTCGACATTATATTAAATAAACAGACATTATATTATATGATTATGTATATATCTAATTAGATTAGAAAGAATATTCATATTTAATCATTTATGGGTGTCATTACATCCTATCATGTCTCATCATATCATGTCATGTCTAATTATATCATATGCATAATATAATCATATTGCCTTGTGTCATATTATAGCGTATATCATGTTTTGCCCAGGGACAAGCCGATCTGCAACCCAAAGCCTTAACCACCCGAGTCACTGCTCAGATCAGATAGAATATGATTAGGTTAGACAGGGTATAACAAGATTAGACTAGACATGATATTATGATGTGATATGATTTGATACAATGTAATACAATACAATATATGTAACGTGATGTTATATGACATGATATGATTAGATTAGACATGACATGATATATGATATGATGTATAATGTTCAATATAATCATATTGTATAGTATATATATATACAGTATTGTGCAAAAGTCTTATGCACCATATTATATGCTGTACCAATTTTGTTATACATGTTTATCATGTCTGCACAATTATGTACAA
>JAQQZS010000003.1:21424274-21444575 GCA_030068045.1 Platyallabes tihoni | reverse complement strand
TAATATATTTGAGTTTGATGTTAATTCACTGGCGGGCCACCAGGGGGCAATACCGCGCTGTATACTATATGTGTTGTTTTTGTCTGAACGCTAGTTGGTGCTCCAGTATAATCGATCCGCCGAAACTCATCCAGTGAGAAACGTTCCGCGGTGCAAAAATAAGTCCGATTAAAATTACGTTATTTTTTGTGTAATTAATTCATCTAAATTAACGCGTTAAAGTCCCGGCCCTAATATATATAGTACAACATGATTGGAGTAGCCATCGTGATATAGTGGGGTGTAAAATAGTACAAAACTGAGAAATACCTTTCCATCAAAGCATACATAATCATCAAAGAATTCTTTAAATACTAATAACATCTTTTGCTGCTGTATTTTGAGACGTTTGAAAAAGTCTTCAGTTACACACTCTCCTTCTTACACCTATCAGCACCTTTAACCAGAAGTGACTCAGACCTTCAACACTCACATACAGTCAGTACTTGTCTCAGTGAAAGCCAGGTATGAGGACATCAAAGACAATATGTAACATTAAACATGATGATATATTAGAGCAAACTAAATGCTTGCCATTTTACGAGCATTACGCGTTTGAGTGCAATCTATCAGGAACAGCCACTCTTCACACTGCTGCTGACATCTCAGCGATTGTCTGGGGCCAGAAATGGAAAAAGAAGAAGAAAAATCTGAGAACACCACAGCTGTTGCTGTGTATCCAATGTGAGAATGTGGAACACAGAAAGAAGGCAACAATGTAACAATCTTACGCTGCTTTTGTTTTTATTCCTTTTGAAGGTGTTTATTAGGGTTGGGCTCAATCTCAGGTCAGATTTTCTCCACCACAGCACATCGAATATGTGAGACATATGTGAGCTTAGCCTTCTGAGAGTCATGCTGAGGGGGAAAAGAAAAAAATAAAAATAAAAAAACAGCCTGCACATTCCCAAGTGAAGATTGTATAAACCATGGTGGATCACTGAAAGTGATGATGCATTAATTCAAAAACTCTCTCAAAACAATACACCGATCCAAATTTGTGCTAAAGATAGACAGATGCAAAACAAACAATATACAAAAATAAAATAAAATCAGCCGTAACATTACAAAATGCAAAATGTTATGCCCAATATTGTGTACAGTAGGTTCCCTTTGGGGCATGAATTCACAAGAATGTTAAGTGATAATTTGGGGGCTGTGTGTTGTGAAGTGGGACCTCCATGAATCAGACTTGTTTGTCCGGCACGTCCCATGGATGCTCGATCGGATCTGGTGAGATCCGGTGGAGGCCAGATCGGCAGCCTTGAGCTCTACTTGCTGGGCCCGGTGTGCAGTGGCGCACTGGGCGTCCTGATACCTTTCTATCGCCGCCAGCATTCTTTTTTCAGCAAGTTCTGTGGGGTTAGCTTTTGGTCCCAGTGGCTTAGATGGGTTCATACATACATTGGGTTCCAATGATCCTGTCTCCAGTTTACTGGTATATAAATGATAATGTTAATGTGTTTATTTAATGTGATAGCTTTCTTGCCTACCATGCGGAAGGCCAGAGCTCGATTCCCAGCCAATACCCAAACCCTAGGAGTCACTGGATACAGTACCGGTTCCAAGCCCGGAGAAAAGAGGGTTGCGCCATCTAGCGTAAAACATGTGCCAAGTTGTTGTGCGGATCAGATGGTCTGCTATGGCGAACCCCCAGCCAAAAGACCAACAACAACATTAATGTGTTAATTTTATGTGGAGTTATGTTACATTACATTTAATCTGTTTAAGTCTAACAAGTAACAACGTCGAAAAATATAAAGCAAAAAAGGTATTATTATTCTTTTTATCATTATCATCACTATAAAGGACGTTTAAATGAAAACACTAACGCACAAAACGGCAAACATGCCGTACCTATACTCAAGAGCGAGTCCATATCCTTATGTAGATTCAATTCTATCGGAGAGGAACCAACCCAGGAGGCCTTGTAACTGATTTACTACTGTGGTCAAGCAATGTTTGCTCTCACATTTCATCTTGGTGAAACTGAAATCAAGAAAGTGTTGGTATTAAATTAACAGCGCTTCTTCACTTCTGTTACGGATATCCTCCATTGGATTTGCCATTGATCTGTTTGGTAATTCTCCATGGGCCTGTGCGGCAACCGGACCACATCAACACTTAATAATGAGTGCTTCAGGCAGAGCAGATAAGCAACACATAAGAGACAAGAGTCATTGCTGGGGTGTTTTACAAAGACGTGAGAGAGGAAAGGGGTAACAAGGTTCTCGCGACTCAACTCACGACTACTACTGTATGTTTTACCTCAAATCATTTCTGGAGTTCTGGAGGCCAGTCCTTTTACTGCTGCGTCCTTGACGAATTTCTAAGAACTGCAAATAGTTTGAAGTCGTTCTCTCATTATTGCAGATTCTCAGTGAGATTGTTCACCCTGATATCTTCTCTGGTAACACACTGAACACTTCTTTGAAGGCCTTGGATGGGGGAGCCAATCCATCGCAGGGGACACACTCACATTCAGACTCTACGGCCAATTTGGGAACGCCAATTATCCTAATCTGTATGTCTTTGGACTGTGGGAGGAAACCGGAGAACTGTACCTGGAGAAAATCCACCAAGCACAGGGAGAACATACAAACTCCATGCACAAAGATCCGAAGTGGAAATCGAACCCGGACCCTGTAGATGCACCACAACAGTGCTAACCACTACGCCACTGTGCGAGCTTTTAAGACTTTGTGGTTTGTAAATATAAAAGGTGTCGAAGAATTTTATATATTGTAATAGCACTTTGGTGGCAATTCCAGCTGTTGTTCATATGTTATAATAAGAATTTATTGTTATTTATGATGTTTTGTGTAAGCAGTCATCACAGTCGGACTTCTCCTATAATATGATAATCTGCAATTTTCTATTTGCATTAAGTTTATGAGAGCGGGAAAAAAATAAAGACTTCTTAACTTCCATTAAACAGAATCATCAATGTTTAAAAAGCATGTTGTGTCATACATTATTAATAAACAACTGTAATGAATTGTAAATCGCTCATAAATCACTTTGGTATAAAAGCAGGAAAGACTTCTGGACATGCTGTACATGAATATAAACCAGTTTTGTGGTGGAAACATCCTGTCCTGGACTACTTTCCAGTGTTCCATGTTGTGAGCTCTATGTAGTGTTACATAATACCTATGGACAGCAACGGCACGGGTGCCAGCTCATAAATATCATCCTCACAGCATTAATTTTAAGAAGGAAAATGATAAAGACAAAGTTATATCCTGAGCTGTAACCTCTGAGGAGTTCTGATTAAGCTCTAACCACACACACACACACACACACACACACACACACACACACTCCACTAAACAACCCAACACTTCTCCTGCCACAATTCTACCCCTGGTTAATGGTGTCTAGACCTTTTCATTATAACCTTAACCTTTACCTTAGGCACAACGACAAATACATTAGAAGAGTTACAGTACATAGTGCTACTTATCGCTATGTATTTTGGTACTGTACTTTCAGTGTTGGTACTTTCGGTGCGAGAAAAACGCGAGCACTGAAAGCCAGCAGCTTGTTGTGCAAATTTTGTGGTAACGTTGGTTTTATACTGGGACGTTCACTGGACATTGTTGTATTTCTTAAGAAAGAATCACGTCTGTGTGTTTTCTTACTCTTGAGCGGACAGAGTATCCAAGTACGACTGAAAATATTTTCACCTTATCTTCCGTTGAAACCTGCTGAACTCAGCAACGCTGGCCATGATAAAAAGCTCTTGTGGAGTCATGCCCCAAGGGCACAAAAGAAAACTAGACAGTATTGGGCTTCAAGTTTGGCGTTGTGATGTCTGATCAGTGAACGTACATGTATAAGTATACATACAGTGTTTCCCCATAATAGTACAGGCATGGTGGGCCAACAAGTCACCCCTGCTGTGCCTACATAACGCCCATTATACTGTAACAATTGACTTTCAGTAACGTGGCTATGTGGTAATACCAAATAACACCACAAGGTGACATTTTTATTAGGATAGACTTCGGCCGAATGAAGATGAAGTTCTGCTACGATGCCGCTCTGATTAGCTATCTCGCTGAACTTATTCTCCTCAGTAACGAGTGATGCAGGGTATGAATGCTATATTCAACAGTTCATGTGTAACTAATGAATGTAGTGTCATGCAGAACTCGCTTATACGGTAATTTCCCTACATTCAAACATGTTCCATTCCGAGAACTCGTCCGTAAGTCCAATTTGTTCATAAGTCTGACAAACATGTCTCGGTACGAGGATACTAAAACAATTTGGTCTACACAGTATATTATAATACAGTGTTGTTAGAATTATGCTGATGGTTAAGAGACCAATGTCCGCCATCTTTTCACCTTGCCCCATTCCCACAATTATTTTAATTTTGCCTTAATCGTTATTGCTTGGCACTTCTTAGGAGTATCAGCTTCATCGCTGCTGCTTTTACTCTTGCTCCGGACATCCTGGACATCCTAGCAGTGCATTTGCAGAGGATGCAGGCCGCATGCATGTGACAACATACAGTACGCTAGATATGTGATCTAACTTCTGCGACTGAACATGAATGAACGCATGTTCGTATCTTCGAACGTTCGTAAGTCGAATGTTCGTATGTAGGGGACTTGCTGTGTAGCTTATACTGTAAGAATAAAGCTGTAGCGTGGAATTCCCCTTCCAGATGTGTTTTTTTGTCTCTGTAATCTACCCCGGAGTCGATGCTAACAACAGGCATCGGATAGACGTTCGATATTTGCTTGATATTCAAAGTTTTTTTACATCTGTATGAACTGATTGAATAGGAAAATGACCTGCCAATCCTCATTTACATGTTATTTATGTAAAGTGAAAAGGTAATATCACCATATGTATTAAAATAGGACAGAGAAAAACTATGTGCAGTTTGTCAGCATTGCGAATTTAAATGAAAATGATAAATGAAAAAAAATAATAATAATAAATAAATTAAAATGATGGCCGGTTAGGTCATAAAGAAAGGTTGATAAATTAATTATAATCAGCAAACTTAAATTAAGGTCTAGGTAGCTTTGCTCGGTTAATATATACAAGTAATTTAATTTTATATAATTTATTTAATTTAAATTGAAATATAATTTGAATTTAATATGTTTAATTACATTTATAAGTTATTTAATTTAAATAACAATAATGTGTATAATAAATAAATAACAATTGAAATTTTATAAGCATAATTTAATTTATAGGCTATTTCATTTAAATTAGTTATTTATGTGTTATTTTATTTTAGTTATTTAAATTCAAAAAAGTTATTTAAGTGTAATTTATTAGAACACAAAAATGCCTACTGTTTGTTACCTTAATATCATAAATGCTGCACAAAACACAATTATTAATAATTAAAGGGCTTGGCCTCTCGAAATCAGCACCACTCTGTAATATTCTCATAGAACAACACATAACGTCACTTATTACGATTATGAAACCATGAAAAAGTTGTGAAAATCCACCGAACACACAAATTGACACATTTTCGACCACAGTCATGCAACAGATAAGGTGTTGCTGAAATAACACAGAGCTTGGTCTCATTACTCTGTTATACACTAATGGAAATTACCAAGAAAATTGTCAAATGTGTTGTCAGAAAAATAAACAAGCAAAGACTTAAGCGCATGCTCCACCATGGCTGGGAAATAGTCTACGGCAAACACAAAGACGGCAAAAACAAGACATTTGGTTAGTAATTTCTCTATGTATATATACTGTACTATGTGCTGATTTGGAGAGGACAAGCCCTTTGTTATTTCAGCAGCACATTATTGTCCGATCTTATCTATCGCATGGCTGTGGTTCAAAATATGTCGAGATGACGATTATTAATGATACACTTTTACATTTGCATCACTGATAAATTTGCTTCATAAAACAAAAAAAAATTTTTTTTACTGTTTAAACCCAACTAATTTTATGAATTGCACTATATTAGACTACATATTTCCTAAAATGAAACAGCTTGATTTTTAAAAATACTCAGTAAGGCATAACATTGTCCTAGACTCTAGAACTAATCAGTCTCATCAAAATGTTTTCTATATACGGTATCGCACAAAATAATCAGGCGTGTGCTAAAGCCCTAATTTCTAACCCATTTTTCTTTTTAAACTACAGAACTCTAGTACGTCTGGCTCAAAGTGAAAGTACATTTAAAAAAATATATTTTTTTAAAAACATGTCATGACAGTAATGGTATCAAAGCATTTTGGTATCATGAATACACTCATTTTTTCCAAGTAATCAAAAATATTGGAACACAGACTTGGCTGGTATTTCTTGCTACCAGATGTGGCCTGTTAGATTGCTTTGTTGAAACATTTAATTAACTCAGAATGTCCATTCTTTATCTGTTGTTGTGAAGATTAAACCAACATGAAGACCACGGAGCTATCAATGGGAGAAATGCAAGAAATTTTAAAAGCAGAGGAAAAAAAGGGCGTTCCACTAGGATTGTGCAATAGACAAATTAGAAACCATATAGCAGGAGTGCAGGTACTGTATCACAATCCCCCTTTCAAAAAACACTTTAAAAGCAGAAATATAGAGGCGAGAGTTAAAGTCGGGAAGAAATACAGAGATGAGCCACCAAAGCTTTGGAACCAAGACTATATTAATGGAACGGCCAAAGCGTGGAGAAAGAAAGGATGTGATAGCGGTCCAAAACATACAAGCTCATCATTCAAACACAATGAAGGGAGTGTCATGGTTTTGGCCTGCATAGCTGCTTCTAAAACAGACTTCCTAATCTATATTGATGATGTAATGAAGTAATTCATGTTGGTAGCAGCGGAATTAATTCAGATCTCCACATAAACATTCCGTCTGCCAGGGTACAGAGAAAAGCATCCAATCTATCTGAGAGGAACTTCATCATGCAGAAGGCCGATGATCCGGAACACACTGCCAGCACAACAGAGAACTTCTTCGGGGGCGGGGGGTCTTAAAGTAGCATAAAATAAACGTTTTATGCTACTTTAAGGCTATCTGTTCCAATAGTTTTGGCTCACCTACAAAAATAAAAAAAAACTGCAGATGAGATGTTCAGAGATACCAAGTGATCTGTAACGAGTGATCCCTCTACCCTGGCAAAGCATGCTCTGTGAAAAATCTGCTGTTATGGAAAATATTAGATGGAAGTAATTGTAATAAATTGAATACTCCATAGGATGTTCAGGATCAGCTTCATTAAAATGTATTCCAGATGTTGTTCGCTGGTGCTTAGAGGGAGAGAGAGGCTAGCAGCTTTGTTTAATTACAGTCGAGGCATTCCATAGTGCTGCAATGTCAAGGACCATAAACAACTCAGCATGGTGCCATATGACTAAGCTCTGGTCAGATGCATAATGTCAGAGATGTTATTTCTCCAGTCACGACACATTTACTGACAAAGATTATTGTAGTATATCATGTCCAAATAAATATAATAAAATCCCTACTAAATTCATTATACAGTACGTAGCACATCCTTAAAGATGTGTGCGTAATGACTTAGGAGTAGGCGGCACAGTCGCGTAGTGGTTAGCATTCTCGCCTCGAGACATGCAAATTAGGTTAACTGCCGTATGTAATGTGTAAATGTATATGTGTGTGCCCTATGATGGATTGGTAGCCTATCCAGGGTGTACCCCGCCTCATGCCCCAAGCCTCCTGACATGGTCCATAATCCAGACCCCTCAAAATCCTGTATAAAGGATAAGCAGTATTGACGACGATGACGACTTACAAGTAAACGAAAATATTTTACGATAAATGTTATACAGTGTTTTATTCCTCTTATACCAGATAGAAATTAAATTTTTATTAATGAAAAATGACACATCATAATTTTTATCTGTTTATAGTTATGTTTAATGTCCACAAAACAAGTCAGTTCATGTTATTATTCGTGCCACGTCATTAAATTGACAATTCAATCAATTCAATTTGTTGGCTGCTTCAACTGAATCGATGGGTCACTTTTCGGTTTCGAATTTATTAAACGTTTTTAATTATTTATGTAAATTGGCAAATGTTAAACACTCCAGTTCCTTAAAGTTCTTCTCTTTGGGTTTATGGTGCATTGGTGCAATACTTTCACCTACTGGACTGGAGTCTGAAGCGCAAGATCGCCAAGAACAAAAAAAAAAAAAACGCTTTCTATAAGATGTGAACGTTTCAACAATCAAAACACAACATACACAGCAGTCAGAAACACATGAAACAAAACATATCAATCACCAGTGCCTTCCAGCACGCCCGTGACCTGGTCAGCACAGACATCTTTAATGGGAAAATATTGATTGACTGCCCAGAAACGGAAAAAAATGACCTAACCTGAATTAATCACTTGGATATAATCATCAACGAATTTCCCTGAACAGGAATGAACATTAGAAAATGCTGACAGTTTTTAACCAGAAGACACTGAGACATAAACCGTATACAGTACTTGTACTTTTAGACTGATGCTGTAGTCTGAGAAACAAAGGAATAGCAGGCTGGCAGGGACGTGCTGGAGTTCAGGATATCAAGGACAAAATGTATGGTAAACATGCTGATATCCTGGAACGAACAAACTTGCTTCTGTGTGCCATTTACAAGTGTTACAAGTTAGTGTGATCTATCAGGAAGAGCCACGCTTCCTTCACACCGCTGCCAACATCTTAGCGACTGTCAGAAAGGAAAAAAGAAAATGAAAAGCTGAGAACAACACAGCTGCTGTAGTCTTTAACAATGTGAACAAGAGGAACACAGAACGATGGCAACCATGTCAAAATCACACACGCTTTTTCTTTCTTTGATTCAATGTCAGATCCGACTTTACTGCACGCAGAACCAGTCAAAAGTTTCGGCACCCCTTCTAATTCAATGTTTTTTTGCTTAATGATTTATCTTCTACATTCTACGAGGATACTGGAGATTCATGAAGAAACAACGCATATGGAATATTGTAATTAAATACCAACAAAAACAGCTAGTTGTTATTTTAAGACAGCTGTTCTGGAATAGTTGCATGAACAGTATTGTCAAGTGCATTTGCAAAACCGGTCAGCACCATAATGAAACTGGCTCTCATGAAGACCAAAATGTACCTCTGCTGGAGAGGACAAGTTCATTTAGATTTAGAGAAATCACTAATTAACAGCACCTCAGATAAGAGATGTTATGAAGGCTGTACAGAGCATAAGTACTGTAGCAAACACGTCTCAACTGTTCAAATGAGATTATTGCATATTTTGGATGTTTTACAATGTAGAAAGAAATAAAAACCAGGAACGACCATGGGATTAGAAGCTGCATATATATGGTACTGTATATATAGTATATATTTGATGTCACCAAAACATATCAGATTTGAGATTTAGCAGATGAGAAAGTACCGGCTACAAAGAAATGATCAGGATTACAAACACTGGGACAACACAAGCTAAAGAAGGTGACCATTTAGTGTTATGTTGTTCGGCCCAAGCAGAAGTAATTAGTTTAGAAAAAAAGAAAAAAACAGACATTTAACAACCCTGGTATGGGTAGAGACACTGTGACTTCAGCATGTGTTTCCTCATTGACAGTTTAAAGTCCAGATTTCTGAGCTCTATACAAACAAATGACGATAAGTAAGTAAACACAACAAAGCACAAATTTTTAGGAGAAATGACCATCAGCGGAGAAGCGACCATTTTTGGAGAAGTGACCAAGCACTCGCTCAACTGTGACATGGAAAAGAAATTTCAGAATCCAGAAGATTTACGCGGAACACTGAAGTAAAGCGGAATAATAAATATCCACTCAAGTCCTTCTAATTATCTTTAAGATTCAGCCAAGTTGAATTTTTATGCTAGAAAACGTCATATCTCGTGGGTTCTTCAGATGAGTAGTTTATGCAGAAGTGTTGCTTGGCTGAAGAAAAAAGTTGAGAAATTAAAGATTCTCCAAATCCTACTATTTCATTATCAATACAGAACAGAAACACGAGCTCTAACAATGAGCCAACATCGGTTCAATTCTATTCTAACTTTTTTTTTCCTATCATAAAAAAATGTCTGACAAGTCTTATAGTACTGCATGAAACAGTTACATATCTGAAGCAATTTAATATTTTAACAATCTTCAATCCTCTAAAAACTACACAACGTTTTCTTTGAACCAAGACAATCTTCAATCCTCTAAAAACTACACAACGTGTTCTTTGAACCAAGACAATCTTCAATCCTCTAAAAACTACACAATGTTTTATTTAAACCAAGACAAATTTCAATCCTCTAAAATCTACATAATGTATTATTTCAACAAAGACAATCTTCAAACCTCTAAAAACTACACAATGTTTTATTTCAACCAAATCAATCTTCAATCCTCTAAAAACTGCACAATATATGATTTCAAAAGACAATCTTCAATCCTCTAAAAACTACACAATGTATTATTTCAACAAAGAAAATCTTCAATCCTCTAAAAACTACACTATACATTATTTCAACAAAGACAATCTTTAATTTTCTTTTTTGTCCGAATGACACGGTCTGTGCATCGCTTCGAGTCATAATGTTGACCCAACACGAAGGCAGCACAGTGGGTGGCATCGTTTCCCCATCACAGCTCCGGGGTCTCCAGAGCTCGGGTTACAGTACTTGTCTGTGTGGAGTTTCTCTGCCAGGGTTTCCTGCAGGTTCTCTGGTTTCCTTCTCCCTCCCATAAAACATGTCAGTACATGGATTTACTATTATCATAACTCGCACCTAGCTCTGACTTTGACAGACTGTTGTTGTTGTTGTTTTTTCCCCTGCATTGCACCCGGTGTTCCTGGGACAGCCTCGTGATCCATGATAACCCTGACCGGGATCTAGTGCTTACAAAAGATGAATGATGAGTTTCAAGAGAAAAAAAAAAGTAGAAAATGAATGAGAAAGCCAGAACAGACAAATGCGACTGATTGGTTAAGCAGGTTATGAATGAATTAAAGCTGCAGTATATTCATATTCTCCCCTGCCATGCATAAGGCCCGGGTTTGATTTCCACCCAATGCCCCAAACCCCAGCCACCGGATTCCAGTGCCGGTCCCGAACCCGGATAAAATAGGAGGGTTGCATGAGGAAGGGCATCCGGCGTAAAAAACTGTGCCAAGTTGTTGTGCGGATCGGATGGTCCGCTGTTGCTGAAAAACTACCAACATTCATACTGCGACCAGAATATGAGCATGAGAGAGCTGAAATGAGTTTCTCCAGTGTTCAATCCATTTATGAAAGCTATAAATGTCAGAGCAAATCACCTTGTCACCTATATATCATGGAGAGGACATCTTTAATGAGCCAGATTTTTTAGTAGACTCCAGAGCATGATCCAACTCCCTCTCTTTCTCTCTCTGACACACACATAGCTACACAGCTCTGTTGATTGCTTCAAGGAGACAGAAAATAAGGCATTGCACAAACTTAGAAAAGTGTAAGACAATCTATTTAAAGCCTCAAAAGTGCAATGACCTCCTGGTGGTCTGTGTAAGCCCTGGGAATGTTTGCACAACGCCCAGAGACCACAACAAGAGTGATGGAGAGCTGATTATTTCCCCCCCGTGCAGTTTGCATGGCACTTCGCTACAGCTCGAGATCCTGTGCACGCTGACAGCCTTCTACTGCACGCGCCCGGAGATGCAATCCTCCTGCACATGTACGCGCGAGCTCCGCAACATCAACAGGAGGAAACCCTGGAGGTTTGTATCCCCGAGTTGCACCAGCACCAGGGAAAGGAATGGAAAGGAACCACGGAACACAGGAACGTTCGCGACGCAGTATTTTGGGGGTGAAACGAGGAATGAACTGAAACCCACCTAAAGCTTTAGAAGATCCGCTTACAGACACACAACCAGGGGTTCATGGAGCAGATCTGAGCCACGACACGCCGACAGCCGTCCGCTTTCCATCCGCGTACTCTTCCTCTAGGCGCAGGAAAAACGCGACACTGAAATCCTCTCGGCTCTCACCATAACTGTAAGCACAGAATGCGCGTCATAACATTCCGGGTTGCCAGATATACACTCATGTATATAATACACATTGAGTAAATTTTACCTGACAAACCAATACAAATGATTAAATAGTAAACAAATTTGTCAACAACTTATAAATTATGAAGAGTCTGTTATTAAACAATAATAATAAAAAAAGAAAACAATTGCGCTTATAGTGATAATCTGGCAACACGGCGTGAGTCCTGAGCGACGCAGGAGTTTGATTGGACAACAGATCGCCGATCGTATTTATCTCCAAGTTGATGATTGGTTCAGGCATTGAGGACAGGGATATGCCCCGCCCACTTGTGGTTAAATTTCATAAGGCAGCCTCACGGTACAGGTTTTTGTTGTTGTTGTTGTTGTTAAAGAGACAGCTATGGAAATAACAGATAAAATAGCAAATAAAAATTATTCAAAGTGAGTAAAAAAAAAGTGGTACACTAAAAACATTTAATGGTGGAAAAAAACATTTTCAGTTTTACTACTGTTTTTCACTTTCGTTCCTGGGTTTTTTTCAGTTTCACTTCATTTCTTCTGTTTCAGTGTCGAGACTTTCCACTTGAGACTTTTCAAAGAAACAGCCAGCCTAAAATACCTGAATTAAATGTTTTACAAAAACTAGCCAAATCTCGAGATGAACTTTGTAGTCCGTCTGTGGCCACTGTGGTCACGGATTCCTGTTCTTATTCTTGAGCTTTCTGAGTTGCTTTTCTGCTCACCACGGTTGTAAAGGGTTGTTAATTGAGTTACCATACCTGTGTTGTCATTTGGAATTCTTGCTATCTTGATCTAATTTTTTCCACACCCCTGTCAAATGTACAAGGCAGCATGGTGGCGTAGTGGTTAGCACTGTCGCCTTGCAGCTCCAGGGTCGAGGGTTCGATTCCTTCCTTGGAGTTTGTGTCTGTGGAGTTTGCATGTTCTCCCCATGCTTGGTGGGTTTCTTCTCTGTACTCTGGTTTCCTCCCACAGTCCAAAGACTTGAAGATTGGGGTTCATTGGAGTTTTCAGCTTGTGTGTGCCCAGCGATAGATTGGCACCCTGCCCAGGTTGAACCCCATCTCCTGCCCTAAGTCTTCTGGGATAGGCTCCAGGCTCTCCCCAAACCTGTCAATGAGTCTTACATCCCAAAGCTACACAGTGCTACATATTTTCACACACACACACACAAAAAAAAACCTTTTGTGGTGCTAAATTCAACTTGAAGGCAAAGTCACCCTACCAAAAGGGTGGCGCCGTGGATGAGTCGATCTCAGCCCAAAGCAGCATGTGCAGTAGGTTTCTTCTAACTATGGCTTTATAGCCTTCTGATTCTAAAAAAAATATTGATTTTCTTCTTATAGTACTGGGCACTTTCAAGTTAAAGTAACTTGTTGGCAAAATAGCCAGAGTAAGCAAATAAATCCTCAACAAGACATTTCAAAATGACAGATTGGACAGGACTAATGGTGCTAAATATGAAGCCAAGAGCAAGAGCAAGATGAATACTGGCCTTTCTAAGACTTGGAAAAGTCATTTAACCTCACTGAAGAATATGTTTCTATTGTGAGGTGCAGTGACTATTCTGTGAGAATTGTCTCTGCTTAATTTGTTAATGTAGTCAGCATGTCTAGTGACGATGTTCAGCTCTAATGTCAACTAAAGGAAAAAAAACAGGAAAGTTGAGGATGCAGGTGCAGGCTCATATTTATGGACACGTTGTTGTTATTAGTCTTTCAGCTGCTCCAGTCGAGGGGTCGCCACAGCGGACTATCTGATCCGCACAACAACGTAGCACAGGTTTTACGCCGGATGCCCTTTCAGACACAACACCTCCGTTTTATCCGGGCTTGGGACCGGCACTGCATTCAGTGGATTGGGAATTGGGTGGGAATGGAGCCCGGGCCTTCCGCCCGGCAGGCGAGAAACCTACCACTGAGTCACCAATACCTGTTATGTTCAATGGACATAACTACGGTAATGGGACATAAGACAAAAAGACAATTGAAACGCATGGAACTTAAATAGAGTCACGAAATAGATGACGTGCATTAATTGAGGAAGTAAACATAAATCTAATCCTGTGACAAGTGAACCGACCCCCAGTGCTTGCTGGGAGCTGCAGTTCAGCACCACCTGACACACACTTACTGGACCAATTTAAAATAATTTAACTAAAAAATTTATTGAAAATATCCAAATAATCGAAAACTGACTCAGCAAACCTGCACCACCCACCCTTACCTCATCATCATCTCATTATCTCTACCACTTGTATTCAGGGTCGCGGGGGGCCTGGAGCCTGTCCCAGGAGGCTTAGGGCACGAGGCGGGGTACACCCTGGATATTGTGCCAATCCATCGCAGGGGATACATCCATACACTCACACACTCATTCACACAATAGGGGCAATTTGGGGAATGCCAGTTAGCCTAATCTGCAGGTCTTTGGACGGAAACCAACCAAGCATGGGGAGGACATGCAAACTCCAAGCACACAGAGACAGGAATCGAACCCAGACCCTGGAGGTGCAAGGCGACAGTGCTAACAACCACACCACCGTGCCGCTATCCACCCTCACCTAAATGCCTCAAATCTGGGTTTAAATCTTTACAAAAGTGATTGCTATTACTTCTGCAGGTGGTTTTCACACTCGACAGCCTGTGCAGACTGACTACAGAGGCATCACAGCATGTTGGCGCTGGAAGGGATACTTTCAAAAACAAGAACTATTAAAAAAGACAAATAAAAAGATAAACCATGCTTATTATGGTAGAATTGTTAAGCACGAAAATGGCCACATCTGTTGTTTCTGCCTCACTTCAAAGGAGGTGTCAACACTTCAGTTCACACCGGCAAATGATCTCATCACTTTCATCACAGTTCTGGAGTGGCAAAGTTGGCATTTTGATTTTAATCAAAGAATCTGCGCTACTTACTCATGCTAAGATGAGTATTATTACTATACAGCAAGAATCCATTCACGATTCCTCAGGCAGAAAATCTCTCACACTTACATCTTACCTCATGCTCCCTAGGGTATGGTTTCCTATGCATTTCCTTGTCTGTGATGTCGGCTATTCATATACTGAATTCTCACCATACAAAACGTTAAGCAGTTGGATTAAACATGTCATCGTTAACAATATGTCTCAGGAGGCTGGAGTAGGATATACCCAGACTGTAGTGTACATTGTGGGAACAGATGGGAGTCCTGGGAGAATGGGAGGAAGTCGCAGTGTCCCACATCGTGTGGCCATATGGACAAGATGGAGTGATAACAGGGGAAGAGAGAAAACAATGGACTTCTCCTGGAAGTTTCTCTTTCTGTTCTAAAAACTGCTGGTTTGCACAGTTGCTTACTGTAAAAGAGACGAATGACAGGGAACTTGACTAGATTTTTATTTAGTAGCTCTTGTCCCTTTAATCAATGTGAGATTATATTAGCTGCTATAATGACTGTTGTTGTATGAGAAACCACTGTGGAATAGTGGTTTCCTTGGCCACCCCACAGCTCCAGGATGCCTGGTTTGTACATGAGCGCAGCTTACTGTTTGGGGTTGCACATTCTCTCCATGCTTTCATGGGTTTACTCCAAGTTCTACTGTAGCTCCTGGTAGGTGGACTGGCCACTATAAATCGACCCTTCCACTTGAATGGTAGCCATGTGTGCATTGTGTTGCAATAGAACGGCACCTCTTCCACGGTGGATTGGGATGGGTGGGAATTACTAGTTATCCCAGGATGTACTGCATTCTAGATCCACTCCAAACCTGACCAGCCTAAAACAATTATCCAGTGAAGATGAGGCATGATGTCTCAGTGAATTGTTCAGTGAGCATGACGTAAATCATACGCTTTGACCTTCACCAATATACTACATTGTAACCCAACAAATGGAAAATGAAAGTTTTTGGAGCAATATGTTCTACAAAGCCTTTATTATAAAATTGTTATCTTCTTGGAACAATGGTGCTTTAGCCTAGTACTTTTCCATAATTCCCTAAAATCAATGCCAAAGCACATTGAAGATGATTTGGTGGGTCATGTTGAACCAGTATCTCACCTAGACACTTTGTTTCTGCAAAACACTTTGTACAATGCAAAACACTAACCCCAATATTGTGTAGGTTCACCCCTGTGCCTGTGGTGCCTACGGATCAGACTTGTTTGTCCGTGGCATCTCATGGATTGAAATCTGGGGAATTTGTGGGCCGGATCGACAACCTTGAACTCTTTGCCTGCTGGGTGTTCTGATACCTTTCTATTGTCAACAGCATTGCCTTTTTTCCAGTGGTTTGTGCTGTATTGGCATTTCTGTGTGATTGGACCGAACAAGCTGGCGCATGGGTTAGCCTTGGGACCCCAAGATCCTGTCATCAGTTTACTGCTATATAGCTGGTAATCAATGTTATTCACTTCACCTGTCAGTCGTCATAATGTTATGACTGATAATTGTACAGTATGTTCTCCTCCCACCTCTTCAACCAAAGGAAAGGGAACATGGTTGGGACACCACTGCTCAGATAATATTTATATTGGAATATTCTGAATATTACTGTAGTAAGTTGTAGGCCAACACTAACCACCAGAACATCTTTAATGTGTCTTGGCATGAAGTCTACAAGTCTCTGGAACTTTAATGGACGGATAGGTCAAGCCATCAAAATTATCCAGCCATTGGCAGTGCATTGATCATAAACTGAGAGAATGGGGGACAATTGACACAATATATATGTGGAAATGTGTCATGTAATATACTGTACAGAGCAATACATGTAATATACTGTACAATATTGTACATAAGGTATGTGAATATTTTACAGCCTTGCATATACTGTAGGAAGGAGACACATGGGTTACTAGGGCCATAAACACATGTTGGATTAGTTTTTTTGTGACATGTGAATGAGTGGAGTCTTGCTTTAATTAAATGTGTTTTCATGCCGGTATTAAACCATGAATCATGATTAAATAAATGTGTTTACAAGAAGATGTGAAGTGGAGGCAGTGTATATCCCTGCTGTCTAGATAGCATACTGCTGTTCGTGATGGTTGATTACACCTTCAAAAAACTGACTTGAAAATTTAGTCTCTAGAGGACAAAAACGAAAACTTTCAGAATTTTCATACTGTAAACTGTCAGACCCTGAAACCGAGGCTTTTTTTGGGTTTTTTTTTTGGTTTTTTTGCAAAAAGGAAGAGTTCCAGGAGTCTTGCTCTCCTTTTCAGTAAATGAGCACAGAGCACAAGACGAGTACTCCAGCTGCTTTTTGACCCCTTCATGTAAACGAATCCTTTACTGCGTTGAAAATCTTTAAGATTTGTGCCAAATATTTCTTTCCAGCTGTCCTTTTTATAAGTGAGAAAATACTTCCCGAAATAGTATAATAAGTGAGAAAGGCAAGTTTAAAAATGCTGTTCACTTTATTATTCTGTTTTCTGTCACAGCTTGTTGTGTTGGCGTGTTGGAAACCACAGTCCCTGCAGATCCTGAGTCACACTGCTTAACAAGCAATTTGGAAATCAACAGTGTGGCGACTCCTGCGAGAAACAATGCAAATTCTTTTCTAATTAAAACTACTCAGTGTTTCACTGACGACAACACTGATGCCCGGAGTACAGCTCAGTCATAACGAGGAAGCTGCTGGCTGCATTTTATTCACAGTGGTTGATAACAGGAGACAAGCAGGGGACTGTATAGTACATAACATAGCCTGGGGAGAAAAGGAAAAAAGATTTGAAAGATTTAGTTTATAGCTGAAATAATATAACAAAATCCAGACGATAACTTTCAGAGGGACAAATGTGGTCGATATAAAACATGTAAACTCTCATCATGGAGATTTAAGCCTTTCAATGAAATAGTAACCTCAGGGAACAAATAGCATTTCAGAAGAGTGCACTTTCAGAGACTCGCAGATTCTGCACTTTTCTTCCTTTAATGAACCTGATTTGCTATGAAGGAAAAAAAAAAGATTACATCAGATTCATACATCAGGTCTTTAGATTCCACCCATTCTTGTGTGTAATAAAAAAAGATGAGATGGCCTCGGCGCTGCAGATCCGTTGACGAATTCCTTTCAGGTAAACACACACTTCAACAGAAATAGCACACTGTCTCTCCAGTTTGATTGTGTTGATCTGGGCTCAGTAAGGTGACTGGGCTGATGTTCAGTTGCACTGTGGGGGGCTTTAGTGAAATAGAACAGAAGTGGCATATTGGACAGGAAGAAAAGTGGGACTGAATGATAAAGTGCACATGACTCAGGTATTCACAGAAGATATTCATCGAATTGCAGTTTAAAAGCCATAAATGCGAGAAAAGGGCTTGGCTGGACAATTTGACACAATGTCCAATGGTAAAAATTTCTAATGGTTTTGTTATTTTGGAAAACAAACAAACAAAAAAAAAACACTCATGAAACATTTCGGGTAAAAGAAGTAAATGTAAATGATTTGTGCTGCAATACAGTAATACATGTATAAATGCACTATGGAAATAATAAAACAACAAATATATATACACTGATCAGCCATAACATTAATACTAATGCCTGGTGAACTGAACATCATTGATCGCCAAAGCAAACTTGTGACAGGATCATAGTCATCCAAGGCTCAATCGTGTGTGGGGAGAAAAGGCCAGCACATCAATCCGATCCCACAGAAAAGCTGGACAAAGTGAGAGCACTGGGCTCAACAAAAAGGCACCAGGCCTCCAAATACCCCCCATCTTAAGTCCTATCCGCAGGGACTCCACCCCATAGCCCGCAGCACTCAAGGGATCTGCTGCCATCATTCTGGGGTCAGACGCCACAGCATACCTCCAGAGGCCCTGCAGAGCCATGCCTCAAGGGGCCAGAGCTGCCCCAGCTGCCCCAGCTGCCTCAAAAAAATGGAGCCTAAAAGCTAAGCGTTTTTAAAGTGAATGGTTTTATTGTTATGGCTCACCGGTGTATATTTTTTAAACTGATGTAAAATCAAATTCAGTCACTCATTGCAAGTTAAATGGACCAGAAACTTAAACTTTGTGCTTTACAAAGAATGAACATCAAATTGATTACTATTAAGCTCCAGATAAGAGATTAAAAAAAAAAAACAATGTGCACTTATAGGAAAATAATGACAGTGATAGGGTTTAGAGGAAACTAGTGATTTCCTTAGTGACTAGTGACTAGTGAACAACTCGTTATGTGTATAAAAGCCACCTGTTCCATTCAAACCACCATGGGCAGGACCAAAGAGCTGTCAAAGGATGTCAGGGACAAAATTGTAGACCTTCACAAGACTGGAATGGGCTACAAGACAAGAAGATTGTTGAGAAGAGACAACTGTTGGAGCAATTATTCGCATATGGAAGAAATACAAAAAAAAAAAAAAACATCAGTCGTCCTCAGTCTGAAGCTCCATGCAAGATTTCACTTCATGGTGTAAGAATAATTATGAGAAACGTGAGGGATCAGTCCAGAAGTACACAGGAGGATGATCTCAAAGCAGTTGGGACTACAGTCACCAAAACATCTCATTGGTAACACAATATGCCACAATGGATTGAAATCCTCAAGAAGGCACATATGCAGGCCCATCTAAAGTTTGCTAACGAACAGAGGAAGATTGGGCGAAAGTACTATGGTCAGCTCTTTGCTCTCTCTCTCTCTCTCTCTCTCTCTCTCTCAACTTGACTCTCAAACTTTTTGGAGGAAGAAAAATGTTGACTATGACTCTAAGAACATCATCCCTACAGTCAAGCACAGAGGTGCAAACATCATGCTTTGGGGCTGTTTCTCTGCAAAAGATACAGGCCAACTTTGCCGACATTGAGGGGCCATTGGACGAGTCCATGTACTGTACTGTAAAAATCGTGGATAAGGAACTTGTCAAGATGGGTTGTGGATGGGTCTTCCAGCTTGACAATGACCTAAAACATTGTGCCAATGCAATAAAGGAGTGACTCAAGAAGAAGCACATTAGGGTCATGGAGTGACCAAGCAAGTCTCCAGACCATAATCCTATAGACAATTTATGGAGGGAGCTTAAACTTCAAATTCAAATTCAAATTTTATTTGTCACATACAGTACACAGTCATACACAGTACGAAATGCAGTGAAATGCTTAATACGACCGCCAGTGACCTTAGAAATGTAAAATAAAGGACTTCCGGTTATGGCGTGTAGCGAGTAGGTCATGCTGATTTGAGCGGGCGCTAACTTTCTATAAATTAATCCTGCAAAGCGACCAAAACGTACCCTCAAACGATATAAAG
>JAQQZS010000003.1:21392523-21409090 GCA_030068045.1 Platyallabes tihoni | reverse complement strand
ACAGACAGACAGATAGATAGATAGATAGATAGATAGACAGATAGATAGATAGATAGATAGATAGATAGATAGATAGAAACATAAGCAGACAGACAGATAGATAGATAGATAGATAGATAGATAGATAGATAGAAACATAAGCAGACAGACAGACAGATAGATAGATAGATAGATAGATAGATAGATAGATAGATAGATAGATAGATAGATAGAAACATAAGCAGACAGACAGACAAACAGACAGATAGATAGATAGATAGATAGATAGATAGATAGATAGATAGAAACAAGCAGACAGACAGACTGACAGACAGACAGACAGAAAGATAGATAGGCAGACAGATAGATTATTCAGTTATGATATGTATCCATTTATATCCAAGTTTTAAAATTATCCCATGTATCTTCTGGTCTTTTCCCCTTGAACACATGTTTGATTAGAACTCTCTCTCTCTCCTGGGGAAAATGAAAAACAAAACTGTCAGGAGAAGTGTGTTCAACTTGCTAAGCCACTCTTGACCCCGGTACCGAGAGACAAACAGTTGAACTCTCAGTGGTTAAAACAAAGCAGTTAGAATATGAGTGGAGCGGAACAGGAACAGCACGCCCAGTGATCACTGGAGTGTGTGACAAAAAAGCTCTCCGACATGCTTCATCCTCTGTTGCCTCCTGTCACAAGAGGATTTGTGATGAAAAATTCCAACCTATGTGCCACGGACTGCACAGAGGAGTGGGCTTCAAATGTGCAAAAGAGGAATGGGTCCACTTTCCTGGAACAGTGGCGGCACTAAATTATTTGATCTCCTGCTCAGTTTTAAAAAAAATAACAATGCGATTCAGTGGTGCATAATATCAGCATTATAGTAGCGCATTATCACTGAGGGGTATTCAAGGAAAACACTGGACTTTCCACCCTGTCTCTCAAGAGACTGGTGATACTTTATTGAAGGAAACTTCAGTTATCATGTATATCCATTTACAGTATATCCAAGTTTAAAAGTTATACAACGTATCTTCTGGTCTTTTTCCCTTGAACACATATTTTATTAGAATTCTCTCTCTCTGCTGGGGAAAAAACAAAACTGTCAGAAGAAAGAAAGAAAGAAAGAGAGAGAGAGAGAGAGAGAGAGAGAGAAAGAAAGAGAGAGAAAGAGAAAGAAAGAAAGAGAGAGAGAGAAAGAAAGAGAGAGAAAGAGAAAGAAAGAGAGAGAGAGAAAGAAAGAAAGGCCATATTTATACACTAACTTCTCCAGAAAGTTCAGATCTTAGTTAGGAAACATAAGTCTTAATTCATTCCCTGATAAAGGTTTGTAGAAATCAGATATCTTTTGTTAAAGGAAATGTCACTTTCTTGCGAAACACAGTACTGCTTCCTAATTCCGGTGGTATTGTAGCGGATGAAGTGTGGGGACTTCAGCAGTTGCAGCAGTGGAGTTAGTTCCTGGCCTGGCCTGGCCTCGCTGTGTCGTATATTAGAGGTGTCTCAAGCCTGAATTAGAGGAAGGAAAGCAGAAGGAAGGGGAGGTGAAGTGGAAGTAAGTTGAATCTGCGGTTTGCAGCAGCCAGCTCTCAGTCTTGCTTTTGTGTGCGTGGGATTTACTCCAAACTCACGCTATTCTTAGAACAGAATAATTATGAATTAATATGCAATAACTAAAGAATGTATGATGTAAGCAGATATAGGAAGGGTAGGGGTGAGTATGTGTCTTCTGTTGCATGTTGTATTATATGTTAAATATACATTTCAAGCAACAAGCACAGCGTAAATAAGGTGTATGTATGTAAGGGATGTTCAAGTCAAACCGGGACTTGTGATTGTGCAGAATAATAGAACACAGTTATGAGAGGAAAAAAACAACAACTTTTATTTCTCTAAACAATCTCCTGTCACACTAATGCACTCATCTCAGTTTCACTAGTGTTTTAGATTTCTCAGTACACCTGAAACGCTGGCCTCCCAGGAACTCCTTTAACGGCCAAAACATGTGGAAATGGCATGGAGCGAGGTCAGGACTATACGAGGGAAGTGGCAAAAACTTCCAAAATAGGTCCTGTAAGTGGTGCAAGTGGTTCCCCCAGACAAATGCATCTTTTCACCGTGTTGGCGACAAGATAGCTATCGATTTTAAAGCATCAGGTGTTCCACTTGATGTTGAGCATTCACGGCATGCAGCCTTCTTTAAATCTTTGCATCATTCAAATGTTGCGGCTAAATTACTGCGGCTAAGAGTCTCATCACCGTACTGTGCTTGAAGTCTTCTGTAAATGGCGATCAGTTTTATCCCTTCGTTCCCAAAAAATTTCATCACAAGTCCTGGTTTGACTTGAACACCCCATGGATTTGTCTCTTGCCCATTTCGAAATATTTAATCTAATGTTAATATTTGAATTCCAAATATATACTGGTTTAAGCTATTGTACTATTTACTGCATTTTGACAGCTACTCATTAACACATACCTTTTATTCACTCAGTTATAGCAAAAAAATTTTTAATGTTCATAAAAAAAACTTGCTTATGCTCACTCACCAGTATTTTTCTTTTTTACTTCCTCTTGAAGTTAACCATTCCAAAAAAAGAAGACAAAGAAAGAAATACAGGGAAACAAAAGCTCTTTGTTCTGAAAAACCTACTCAGACTGTTACAAAGGTCTGACACTGGAGACTCCTTCCACTTCCATAAATGATAATAATAAAAAAGAAAACATAGAAAACATCACATCAAGAATTTTACACATTTTAAAATCCTTTTGCATGAAGCATCCACTGTAAAAAGGAAAAAATAACCCTCCCTGTGTGAATTATTATAGTAGCAAATAAGTGTGTTAATGTAAACTATCAGAGCCGTCATTAGCTAATTAATCAATTGCTAATGACCAATCAGACTTAAACATGCAACAGTGCTGTGATATAAAGCAGGAAAAGATTATTTTACACAGAAGTGTAATTTAATCGAATAAAACCGTTCCAAAAGCAATCCCGGCATAATCAGATTAGGTTGCATTCAAGTCACCGAAAGATCACGTTACTGATTACACCGCTAGTCGTGTAGTTTGTAATCAGTACAGGATTACACTTCCTCAGTCATTTAACCGGCCCTCTGTTTATAGGCAGTTTAGGATGAGAGAATTTGGAAGACAGACCAGAACCACACGGGAAGCTGAAAGGAAGGTGTGTGTGTAGCGCAGAGAGAGACGTGTGGGCCTAGCGTGGGAGGTACAGTCACTTAGCAAGCACACACATTCATAAATGCTGTGCTTGCCAAGGTGAGCGGGGTTAATATGTAGTCATGGAAACTGCAACACTGGAGCTGTAAGACAGGGATGTGCCTTTAAAAAAAAAAAAAACATAAGATGAGAGGAGAGATAATAACTATGCAAAAAAAAAAGACATTTGAATGCTACAGAGAAGCTCCTTGTGCTTCATCACTTTAACTGGATATGAGATTATGTGCTATATTTATAACAGAGGAAAACCAAGATAAAGAGATTGCAGTGTTTTGGTTTTAACTTTAGATAGTCCGGTGCTATTGTCCTCAAAACGGGATCTTAGACACAATCACACAATCTTCTGATTCAAATGTTTCATTACTTATGGTGAATATTGCTATTAACCTCCGATCAGCTATAACATTATGACCACCTGCCTAATATTGAGTAGGTCCCCCCTTTTGCCACCATAACAGTGATGCACTATGTCTTCTGACACCCTTTCTATCACAGCCAGAATTAACCTTTTCATCAATTTGATCTACACTAGCGCTTCTATTGGATCGGATTACAGCGCCAGCCTTCGCTCTCCATCTGCATTAGTGAGCCTTGGCCACCCATGACCCTGTCGCCGGTTCGCTGGGTTTCCTTCCTTCTATCACTTTTGGTATGTCCTGACCACTGCAGACTAGAAACATCCCGCAAGAGCTGCAGTTTTGGAGTTTCTCTGACCCAGTCCTCTAGCCAGCACAATTTGGGCCATGTCAAAGTCATTCAAATCCTTATGCTTGACCATATTTTTCGGTTTACAACATATCAACTTCAGGAAAAAAAGTTTCACTTGCTATAGTATATGCCTAATAAAGGCCACCCACTTTCAGCCACGATTGTAATAAGAAGGTAGCTACTGTGACAAGAGGCAAATTGTGATTGGTATAGAACTGGGACAGAGAAATTCCAATACTGCAGTTCCTGTGGGACGTTCTCAGTCTGCAGTGGTCAGGACATACTACAAGTGATCCAAGGAAGGAGGGAGGAAGGAAGGAACTTGCGACAGGGTCAGGGGTGACCAAGGCTCACTGATGCATATGGGGAGTGAAGGCTGATCCGTGTAGTCTGATTCAATAGAAGAACTACTGTAGCTTAAATTTTAGAAAAGGTGAGAAACTGGTTCTGATAGAAAGGTGTCAAAACACACAGTTTATTACTGTTATGGCTGATCAGTGTGTGTGTGTGTGTTGGGACAGGAATTAAAATCAGTCATATTACTGTACATATTCCAATAATGAGAATCTCTCATCTAATATACTCGCTCTCTCTCTCTATATATATATATATATATATCAAGCCCGAAATTATTCATACACCTTGCAAATTCTGACTTAATGTTACTTTTATTCAACCAGCAAGTGACCAGAAATGACACAGGCTTCTCCCAAAAGATAATAAGACGATGTACAAGAGGCATCATTATTTCTCAGCTTTTATTTACAACAAAACAAAAAAAGTGGCATGTCCAAAATTATTCATACTCTTCTCAATAATCAGTAGAAAAGCCTTTATTGGCTATTACAGAAATCACGCTTCCTATATATGGTATATTACTGTCTTGGTTGATTTCATGCCCTTGCGCCTGTTATACATGTATGTGCTGCCAAACTTTGTCTGGCCTCTTCTTCTCTCTGCATATTTTTGCTAATGATAAAGGTTATTCAGGGAAGTTACCAGTTTGATTTTCTCCCTTTTTTGTCACATCTATCAGTTATGACTGTCTACAACTGTCCTATGACTGTCCAGAAACTTCTGTATCTGATGGATACACTATATCTCTGACACAGATACAGACGGATGTTTCAGAAGTGCTCAGAATTAAAAGATTAACTCTGTGTCTTCCTACAGTATATACGTTCTGCTTTTAAAACAAAAAGTTGCACTCAAAATAGATAGTGTCTTGGTTGGCTAGAAATAATGACACAACAGTAGTTCTGCTATGTTCGGAATCATTAGATTCATATGAGCAGATGAACAAAAAGTGAGGGGAAAAAAAAAATCTGTCAACCTGAGCACCATGCATGCATTCAGGAGCATTTTCGATCCTTAGCATTGTAAGACACACTTAGGGCTATAATCCAAAGTAAACAGACAGTACAGCTCTCAGCTTGTGCTGGAATGCAGGAACTCATAGAAGTACATGGGAGTGAAGTTGTACCACGGTGGGGTCGTTGCCCCAGGGATGCACTAGACGCTGTGAGTCATGGCAGAATCCCGCAATCCGATGAAATACTGAATGTGAAATTTCTTCATGAATAACATATGAAGAAGACGGACAAATCCATGAGCAGAATCATATGCGTATAAAATATTTCTTTTATCAACATGTGGTGTTAGAGATCGTGGAATGGAAAAATTATCCATGATGAAATTTGAGAAGAAAAAAAAAAAACAATGTGTAGTGGATTAGTAATATTTAGACTCGTGGGGAGGAAGGGGTGTGTGTGTGTGTGTGTGTGTGTGTGTGTGTGAAACTGTGTGTGAGTGAGTCAAAAGCCTTTCTGGAAATAAATCTAAACCAGAAATGTTGTGGAAATTTTCCTTATTAGAAATTCCTCTCAGAAATTCAAAACATTCCCCAAAGGAGCATCAGTTTGAGTGCTGTTTGATTTCACTGTGAATATTACTTAGCGTAGTATATTTTATTAATACCATAATTATAAAAAAAATAACAATAGTGTTACTTCCAAGTAGAACTGAGATTTCTCCTGCAAAATAATGATCTCATATTAAACTGTAGGAGAATGATGCCACCTGGTGGCTGATTTCTGTCATCATTCAAAAACATTAAATCCTTCTTAAAAATTCTCACTGTTTGGCTTGAGGATCAAAGCACAAAGCGGAAAAAACAAGCGTTTTGTTGCTTGAAATCGGCTTATCCTAAAACGTTTGGTGATTCTAATTCACTGTACAAAGCTCAGGAAAATCGGGTTAATGCTGACAAGTCTGTGTTTGTGCAGCTGGAATGCCAGTAGGACAAAGAGTCTGAGTTAAAGCGCTCTGTTCGAACCACAAAGCAAAAATGAAAACACTGCGCAGAAGTGGACATTACAGTATGAAGACGCGGTAGACTGTAGATCAAATACTATAAGGTGGGCTTTGTTTTAGTTCAACACAGCATCTGTCTTCAGGTGTAGATCTTTGGTCCTGATGACTTTTCCGAGAGCCTTCAAATCACAATACCCTGTGTGTGGAAACAAAATGAAACAGGCATTTATAAACAAACACATACACACACAATTACTATATTCAAAAAGCATTTCGTCCCCCCACAGGACATCATGCTGCTTACACAATGGTGTTATATTTATTTTGGTTGTGTGAAACACTGCTTTGCTTCAGGCTAAAAATAGCAGTTTGTGTTAGATTTTTTTTTTTCTCCCAGGTTTTGTCAAATGTCTGCCAACTCCAGGTGTGACTTATTCTTTTCCTTCTCGGAAGTGCTGGAGAGGTTGTCGAGGTCTAGAAAGCTCTTTAAAGAACTGTGTTACTAAGTCTGTGTTATACTGTACCTGGGTCCTTGTTCACTTCTCTACTAATCAGCTGTATAAAATTAATTTCTCAAACCTAGATACATTACTGAATGAGCAGTTGTATTCGTATTCCCATGAAAGAGACATTTTTATTGTAAAATCAAACAAATGAACACAGTAGTATTTGAAATGAACTTAGTTCTATTTTATTAATGAATTGCGATAACTCAATTCCTCAACCCAGTACACGCTTTTAAATGAAACAGGTGAATATCAATTAAGGTTTTTTTTTGTCTTCAGTTTTTAGATTCTGATTTTTTTAAGCAGTTGAATAAGAACTAATAATAGGGGCTATTCAGGATTAACTAGTGTAAGTACCTGTTCTTGATGATTAAAGCTGATCAGATTATTATTTGCTTTAACCTTTTAACTCTTTCTACAAACTCTTTAATGTAATCAGCGATATTATTTATTATTTCAGGTTATTATTCTTTTATGTCTGTCTGCCTTTCTGTATAACACAAAGAAATGAAATTTGAGTATTTTACGACTTGTTTACACTAAGTTGACTTTCATCGTCAGTCAAATACACTCTCTGTTCGGTAATCGGATAGTGAATTACAGATGAGAAATTGAAAAAGTAGATTGAATAAAGTTTTGCCTTTAAACAATGTTAAAATTCACGTTAAAATTCACTTATACCACTTCAGCGCTTTTATTTCAGCAGTGAAAATATGAACTAATCCCAGTAAAAATATTCACTTTAGCTTTTCTAATTAATATCTATTGTTGCAGGTGTTTGTTTACATTGAGCAAGTAGATTATTAGTAGCTTTTTTTTTTTAAAGTAGATTATTAAATCCGGCGCATAACTGTTCATAACATCGCTTTTACTCAACATTTTGATTTCACTTATGGGGCAAGTTAAACTTTCAAATATCTAAGTACTGCAAAGGTTCAGACCTGGTTCAGACCTTTGCAGACCTTAAGGTACAATACAGACAGAAAATCTTTCTGAGACTGGTTTCTGGTCTACCAATGTTTTTATTTATATAGAAAAGTAAGGTGAAAATCCTCATTTTAACGATTAGTATAACTTTTTTTTAAATGTTTAACGTGAAAAATGTATTTTATTTAAAAATCATTTAAAAGTATGAGGGTTGTTCAAGTCAAACTCCCTTTATTTCTCTAAATAATCCCCTGCTACACTAATGCACTTATCCCAGTGTTTCACTAGTGCTTGAATAGTCATGATCTGACTGCCTGCTTCATGTCATTGTCACCGCTGAAATGCTGGCTTCCCATTACTTTAACCTTTATGATTTAAATGAGTGTTGAAAAGTGATAGAAAGGACTTGCTAACCTTGAGCAGGACGACCAGTAAAGCGATGAACAAACCCAAGGCCATCATGGTGGAGATGATGGCCCAGACACTGGTGAGATGAGTACAGCTACTTAGGCGGCTCATCATGAAGAAGCGGGCTTTTTGTAGACGAGATGGTGTTTGTGGAGGGTAGCGCGCTTTGTTCAGACTCTCCATCCCCAAAGACTTGATAAGGCAGGCACGTTTGTGACTGAGCTGGTCAAATGTGTGCTTGCCATGATATCTGCCCATGCCACTGTTTCCTGTGTGAGAGAGAGAGAGAGAGAGAGAGAGAGAGACTTGTTTTATGCACATTTTTAAAAATGAAAAATCCATTTGAAACAGTTCACTTCACTCAAAAACTACATTTATTTACTACATCCTTGCGTATTAATGTTTTAATGAGTTAAATGTTTTCCGCATGACTGTGTGCTTTTTCCCCTCTTACATCCTCAGCTGGTAATAGAAAAACTATTTAGCTTTTTCCTTTTCCTATTTTTTAAGGAATTGGCTATAAATGTGTCAAGGATTCAGACGAAGTAGATTGTAAGACCTTTACATAGTCCTACAAACATTTTTCAACATGTAACTTGTTATGTGTATAAAAGCCAGCTGTCCACAGATTCTCTATTTTCCATTCAAAAGTCACCACCATGGGTAGGTCCGAAGAGCAGTCAAACGATATCAGCGAAAAGATTGTAGACCTGCACAAGACTGGAATGGGCTACAAGACCATTAGCAAGAAGCTTGGTGAGAGAGACAACTGTTGCAGCGATTATTCACAAATGGACAAAAATATACAATAACCATCATTCGCCAACACTCTGGAGCTCTGTGCAAGATTTCACATCATGGGGTAAGAATAATCGTGAGAAAAGTGATGGATCAATCCAGAACTACATGGTAGGAGCTTTTGAGTGATCTCAAGGCAGTTGGGACTACAGTCACCAAACACACCATTGGTAACACAAGATGCCGCCATGGATTGAAATCCTTCAGCGCTGCAACGTCCACCTCCTCTAGAAGGCATATGTACAGGACTCCCAATGAACAGAGAAGGATGGCTGTGGTCAGATGAGACCAAAATTGAGTTCTCTGGCATCAACTCGACTCATCGCTTTTGGAGGAAGAAAAATGATGACTATGACCCTAAGATCATCATCCCTACAGTCAAGCACGGAGGTGGAAACATCATGCTTTGGGGCTGTTTCTCTGCTAAAGGTACAGGCTGACTGTGCCGCATTAAGGGGCCAATGGACGGGGCCATGTAGTGTAAAATCTTGGATGGGAACCTTCCTGAAGATGGGTCGTAGATGGATCTTTCAGCATAACATTGACCTAAAGTGGTTCAAGAAGAAGCACATTAAGGTCATGGCCAGTCTCCAGACCATAATCCTGTAGAAGATTTTGGAGGAAGTGGAAACTTCAAGTTGCCAAGCGACAGGCAAGAAACCTTAAGGATTTAAAGATGATCTGTAAAGAAGAGTGGACCAAAATCCCTCCTGAGATATGTGCAAGCCTGGTAACCAACTACAAGAAACATCTTTCCTCTGTGCTTGCCAACAAGGGTTTCTTTACCAAGTACTCTGTAAGTCATGTTTTGCTTGGGGATCAAATACTTCTTTTCCTAACTGAAATGCAAATCAGTTTATAAACTTTGCATGGTTTTCTTTTTCTGGTTGATATTCTGACTCTTTTCTTTGCAATAAACCTATAGTAAAAATTATACACCCTTCATTTCTTTGTAAGTGGGAAAACTTACAAATCCAGCTTGGGATGAAATAATTATTTTCCTCACTTTAATTACACTAGTCCTGCATACAGTCTAGGAAAAGAATCAACCATTTCATCACTGGTTTAATAAAGTTACATTACAGGTTGAAACACAAGAACAGAAAAGTTGCTTATTATTTTTCATGATGTCTAATAAAGAAGGAGAATAAAGGAAGATGAACATGATACTGTGTTTGTATTGTTTTAATAGAGATCACTCGGTCCTGAGCAAGCAGAGATGTGCATGTACAAAGAACCAGGTTGACATACCTACTCCGCCGAAGGGTAATGAGCTGACTGTGTAGTGGATCATTACATCATTAACCACGACTCCTCCACTAGTTGTCTCACTCAGCATTCGCTTGATCACCTCCACAAAAAGAAAAACAAGTTACCTCGCAACTCACATACTGTGTATTCTACAATGTGATCAGCAACTTGGAACAATACCTTCTTATCAGAAGAAAAGACGTAAAGAGCCAAAGGTTTTTCTCTATCATTAATGAAGCCAATAGCCTCACTGACATCACTGACAGTGATGATTGGCAGGACGGGTCCAAAGATCTCTTCTTGCATTATCCTGGCGTGGGGCAAAACATCCTTCAGAACGGTCGGAGCTGGCAGAAACCAAGGAATACATACACACTAATGCAGTACACAGATCACAAAGAAACAAACTACAGATCGAACCAATACGTAATATTTCATACCGATATAAAGTTGTGATTTATCGCTCTCTCCTCCGACAGCCACACTACATCCCTCCATCAGACCCGTCACACGCTCAAAGTGTCTCTGGTTGATGATGCGCCCGTAATCAGGAGAGCTTTGAGGGTTATCACCGTAGAATTCCTGGATTATTTTGAGACTTTATATTCACATATACACTAGTCGCAGATGAATGAAAATAAATACACCAAACAGCCATAACATTAAGGCCATATTGTGTAGATCCCTCCTCTGCCACTCGGGCAGCTCTGACCCCTCAGTGCTGTGGTGTCTGGTACCAAGATGTTAGCAGCAGTTCCTTGAGTGCCCATGATCCTGCCACCAGTTTACTGGTATATAATGGTACTCCATGCTATTCAAACTGGTGCCCATGATACTACCAAGCATTTTACTGGTATACAGTATGATGGCAGAATCATGGGCACCAGTTTGAATAGCATGGCGTACCATCAGTTTACTGGTATACAGTATGATGGTACTCCATGCTATTCAAACTGGTGCCCATGATTATGCCATCAGTTTACTGGCATATGATTGTACTCCATACTATTCAAACTGGTGCCTATGATCCCGCCACCAGTTTACTGGCATATGATGGTACTCCATGCTATTCAATTCACCTGGCAGTGATGGGAGTGTTGTGGCAGATCAGTGTATCATAATACTGTATAAACAAACCTGTAACGTCTGGCGGATCTCTTCAATCAGTCTGTTCTGGATGCTGGCGTTACAGAGGATGTAGTCTGGAGCGATGCATGTCTGGCCACAGTTAGAAAATTTCCCCCAGGTGATTCGACTGGAGACAAAGACAGAAAATGTTACATGAATATGATACCTGCCCAAAATTTAAAAAAGGGTCACACTAAGATTTCATTTGCTACCTTCAGCTTCGATTATGGTGCACAATGTAGTGGGCAGTTCATGTATGAAAATGATTTCTCATGCTCCCAATAAAAATCTTTCATCTTTCACAATTTGAGTCTTAGAATATCGCTGTGCCATCAGGGGAGGAAAATCCCATTAATTTTTATAACCTGGTCATTCAGTACCTTCAGATGATCAGCTGACTCCATTTGATTGCCACATAACATTGTTGGGCCTAGACCTGACCAACTGAAGCAAGCCCAGATCATAACACTGCCTCCAGAGGCTTGTACAATGTCCCTTCTTACCCTGACACACCCATCACTCTGGAATCGGGTCAATCTGGATCCATCAGACTGCAGGCACTTTTTCCATTGCTCGAAAGTCCATTGTTTATGCTCCCTAACACTTTTTCCAGTTTAGTCTCACCAATCAGTAGATTTCTTTTTTCTTGTCCCTTAATTTCATTAGCTCTGATTTCTACTGCCAAACGTCCCCAAGCATTAAAATAATTTATCAAAAGTATATATACCGTACTGTGCAAAAGTCTTAGGCACCATATTTTATGCTGTACCAATTTTGTTATAAATATTTATCATGTCTGCATAATTATGTATAAAAATCATTCAGTATTTCCATATATAACCATATATAACAGTTTTCAGATGGAAACACAAAACTAATGTACGCTCCTGGGATTCGCATAAAAATAGAAAGAGTGAGTGTGACAAAGTTACCAGAAGAACTCATATTCTCCAGCAAGCTCAGTAAAACCTAACAATTATTTTACTTATAATACTGTGCAAAAGTCTTGGGCACATACAAAAATATGGCATAAGCAAAAGATGCTTTTGAAAACATTTCTGAATAAAAGAAACTTCTATAAAGAGCAATAAAGAGTAATAAAGAGTAACAGTCAATATTTGGAGTGAAAACTCATTGCTTAAAATCAGGAGTTTTAGACACAGATTTGTACAGTGTTATAAGAAAACATCTGTTATATATATATGTGTATGTTTGTGTGTGTATGTGTGTGTGTGTGTGTGTGTGTTCGAGGGTTCTTAACCCAATTCAAGTAATTTTAAATCTGGTTAGTCTACTTTATCTTTTAATCTCCTCTTTTTATTTCTTGATGTTTTTTTTAATATAAATATTTACCATTTGAAAAGCTAAATTAATAAAAAAAAATTAACAGGTTGAATTAACATCGATTACATTTTATTACAATAATAAAATTGGAAAAGGACAACACCTTTGTTGCTCTAATTAGACTTGCAGCACACAAGCTATTTTTATTTTATAGTGTTATCATGTCTATGAGCCTTTGATCGATAGGCATAATGGGTTTCACCTGCGTTGAATAATAAACCATTAAAAAAGATCATTATCTAGAGTCATATTAGGATATAAATGCCTGCTGTAATCAGTTCCACAAATGATTAGGCTTTTATTCATTCTTCTTCAGCAACCATTTTATTCTAAGAAGGTTTGGAATAATGCCTTGGATCGGTTTCCAGTCCGTTGCAGGACACCGGACACACATTCATAGACACGTCTACCCTATTACACAAGTTTTTAACAATTTATCTTAGCCAAATCACCCACCACTGGATTAAACCAGGGACCCGGGACTCTTGACAGTACTTTCGCTTCACCATATAACAGTATACAGTATATAGTTTCACCACATACAACCTCAGAAGCATTTTGTATGCACAGCTGATTATAGACCATCACCCCAAAATAAAATCTTTCATTCTAAACTGCACCTTGAAGAGCATAGTTGATCATTTTCCATGAACAAAGAGATACAACAGGACCAAGGTAACAGGTGGGTCTTCACCTATATACAGTAATATCTGGGTAGGGAATGGTGCAGACACATTCTATACAGCAACAGATGGGCAACAATCAGTGATTATAAACATACAAAATGAAAATATACACGATAAACTCTAAGGTAACAAAACAATTAGTTCGATGCATTCAAGTCATATGGACCTGTAAACAATGCCTTACCGGCAAGCAACTGCAAGGTCAGAGTTCTGATCGATATAGCAGGGACTTTTCCCTCCCAGCTCCAGAGTGACTGGTGTGAGGTGACGTGCAGCTGCTTCCATAACCAGTTTGCCCACTGTGCTGTTTCCGGTGTAGAAGATGTGATCGAAACGCTGCCTGAGCAACTCCTGGGTTTCTGGGATTCCTCCGGTCACCACATGGTACATCTCCTTAAAGAATCAAAACCACCATCATTTTTACACAACAGTCATGCTTACAGTACAGTATGTAGGTTTATAGCTTTATAAGAGATGAGCATAAACACCAAGATGGAGCAGTAAAATGAAGGGAGTTTGGGCTCTGGTTAAATTATCATGTGCTGACACTGGAAAGTCTCTCCTATCCCAACCATTTTAAAAATCACAATAAGGATGGGAATCACCAGTGAAATTCTTAAGTATCACCATTTAATACATATCCTGATTCGTTATTATATTTTAACGGAATAATGAATTATGTCTACTGAACACAACTTCTGGCATGCATCAGATAGCAATGAAAAGTAAAGAAGGGATGCCAATTCCAGTAGATGCACCTTAAACAATAATATACAAATCAATAGCAGCTACCTACGTAGTCATAGTACTTAGGACATATTTTTGTTTAAACGAACAATATTAGCAAATAGTTTGGGCATATTGTGCGATAATCATAAGTACTTGATATTAATTTGCTTATTTGTATAAACTTCTGAATCACAGCAGTGGTGATATTCAGTAATATTGCCCTCTAGGTCATGAAATATTGCTTAAGTTACCATATAACTCTCTTCCCAGCCCAGACGTGTGATTGAACATGAGGGGAAAAATAAACCAGCTACTTAACTTAAAATAATATCTTTTACATTCAACGTGACGTGAAAAGACCATTGATTGAGATGAAACACTGGCCACCAACTAGAGTGCGGCACTTTCTTAGCCACAAATAATTTAAATCGTCATCTCCGACATAAAAAAAAAAAACAAAAAACAAAAACTTACATATACTTGTTTGTCTCTATTATAAAACATTTAACTGGGTAACTACCTCACCATATTTTCCATCCATCCATCCATCTAGGTACCGCTGTAGTCAAAGCAGGGACTGTGAAGGCCAATGGTGATTACCATTGTATTTATTCCTAATTTACGACCGTGGTAGGATCACCAGTCATCATTCATTTACATACTGCGGCCAATTTGGGAACGCCAATTAGCTTCATCTGCATGTCTTTTGACTGTGGGTGGAAACCAGAGTACCTGGAGGAAACCCATTAAGCACAGGAAGAACATGCAAACTCCATGCACATACAGTAGACCCAGAGGTGGGAATTGAACCCAGACCCAGGAGGTTCAAGGTGACAGTGCTAACCACTAAGCCACCGTGCCGTCATCACCATACTTGATTAACATTACATTACAATAGCTACCATGTTACACTTTGATCATAGGTTCCTGAATAAACTGTACTGGACAAGTTTATCACTTTAATATCAAAACTCTCTGGAAGTCACAGACCTGATCCAAATACTGAGGAAGCAGTTCTTTCAGTAGGCTGGCTGAATTCTTACTCAGTTCTGACGGCTTCACCACAGCAGCATTGCCTTTTAAGAGAAGTTTTATAGTCAGTATATGTTACTAAACCTGGGAGTGAATTTTATATTTCAAAGCAAAAACATAACAGTTCTTAGTGAAATTCTGTTACAGTTTTTAACGGAAAAAAGTCATAGGTTATTACATACAGTACACTTATCTGTATTTGTCCTCAGTGTCTACTATGTAGTGAGTTACCATATTGAGGGACAGAACAATGACCGCTCCAAAGGTTTAGCTGTCGTACCTGCTGCAATTGCTCCAATAAGAGGTCCTAAGGTAAGACCCCATGGGTAGTTCCAGGCTCCGATGATCAGCACCACACCCAAAGGTTCAGCTTTAATAAAAACATCATCTGTCAGGGTGAGGAGGTTCTTCTTAACAGGCTGAGCTTTTGCCCAGTCACTGAGTTCACTTTCAGCCAGCTTGATTTCATTCTCAAGTCCAATGAGCTCTAAAAGCGATGTGTTAAAGTCACTCTGTAGACAAAGAGGCAATATATATAGTTTTATTTTAGCACAAATATTTTCTTTCGTATAAGATGCATAAAAAATGCACGCAGGATACCAGCAGTCTGACTTTTGAAGCCCCATTAAGAAAACCACAGACACACTAATAAATAGTTTTGCCAAGTTAGTAAGTATGGGATATTAATTTGCTTATTTGTATAAACTTTTGAATAACAGCATCGGTGATATTCGGTACCAAAATATATTGTAAACATAATTCATTTAATTTTTTTTGTGCCTAAACCACATCTCCAAGCTCATTTTATCATCAAGACTCCATGTATGGTAAGTCATTAACTCAAGGACAAAACAAAACCACTGAAATATAATATATGATGATAATGGGAAATAATTGAATAATGCAAGTGTTTAATGATTGTTTTATTTACATTAAATTATTTTTCAATACAATTCATGAAGCAAAGTTTCATTACACTTTAATTATTATTATTATTATAATTATTATTAATTCCACAGTACATAGATGACGTTCCCAGAGAAGTCTAGATCAGACACTCGGTTGTAAAGATAATAAAAAAATTTTTTTAGTTCTTTTTTTAATATATAAATTGTTTAGCAAATATGTATTCCATAAAATTGAATAATTTTTTTCGTAGTACTAAGTTTTAACAGAATGGGCGGGTTTTCGGCACTGCATTCAAGCATTTTTTTTTTCTTTACGGTGTCATTCCACATGAGAGTGTGAGCGAGTGAAAATACAATTAATTAGTGCACATATAGTACATGTAGTACAAATAGAGAAATATATATACAGTGGCAAGAAAAAAAAAAGGTATGTGAACCTTTTGGAGTTTTATGGTTTTCTGCATTAATTTTTTTCGTGAAATGTGACCAGGGCCCGTATTCACAAAGCTTCTTAAGCCTAAAAGTGGCTCCTATTGACAAAATTCTAAGAAAATTCTTAGAATTATGACATTTTCTTAGAATTTCCCCTTAAATTTAGGACAA